>JASANF010015550.1:85000-129108 GCA_030248245.1 Trissonchulus sp. WLG1_4 | reverse complement strand
ATAACGAAAATCAAAATAATGGCAAGTATCAAAATAAATTAGCTGTTAGCATAGCCAGCTGAACGTACCTCAACCTTCTACAGTATGAAAATCATGCACTATATCTCCACTTCTGCCTACATTTGCTACAAATTAGGGTGTCCTCTATAAGCCAAGCTACTCAAGAGTAACTCGACCGAGAGGATCCAAAACATGCAACTAACATATAGGCCACACAAATGAAATGAAATGCTAAGTGACATGCCGTGTATGACAAAGAGACGTCTATTGACTTCCCCAAAGCTTATCATACCCTGTTAGCAGAGCAAAACGCTACCGATAACCATTCTACTGACAGAGTACCTTCCGTGCCTGGTTCAGTCTAATTGCTCTTTCACATCAGGCAACGAAGCAAATCGCACGCGATAACCATTCCATCGCCTTCAGTGACTACCTAGCTTGTTGACGTCATGCCATGATACTTCTAAATCTACATAGCAGCGGAGCAAACCTCATTGGGTAACCATTCTGCCGCTACATATCTTCGTCCGTACCTAATTGTCACTATAATTTTGAACTTTAGCTTGAACGCACACATAATAATTATGAATTCAGTTCGACAATAATTTATTCGTTTATATACTTCAGCTAGGGCAAAACGCTAACGTTATCCATCCAAGCTTCAGTGATTCATTTCAGGGTTATTATCAGTCACAGTTCGGGTTTTTAATTCGGCTGCTCACTGGGTCTGACCGCTATAGGTATCCATCCCGGTTCTGGTCAGCCGTGAGTCAAGTTCAATATCATTTACTAACTAATTGTTGAAATACCTTCACCGAGTCTAACCGCTAACAGTTTCCATCTCAGTTCTAGTATATAATCTGTTAGTTAGTTAGTAGTTCATTAGTAGACATAAACAGTAACACTTATTCTGCCTCAACTAGGTCTAAACGCATCCGAGTTCCATCCCGATTTCGGCAGACTAATAATCACAATCAGGTTACATTGATCACCAATTCAAACACCGAGTATCAATAACAGTACGGCGGGTTCCATAACCGCCCGAGGCAAAACGTAGTCGATAACTATCCCGGTTAGTTATGTTGCCCGCCGACCTACTTGCCGGACAACGCATATAAGCAGCAACTAGAGCAAACAACACATTGTAACCATTCCGGTTGCTTCCCATAAGCCCTGTCCGTATCTCACCTAGTCGTCGTATCAGTACTTGGGTTGTGACGGTTCGACCTTATCTCTAAAGCGCTTCTTGTACTCTCTGCTCAGGTATTTTCGGTCTTCGTTGCTCAGCCTTTTCGGAAACAAGACATCTCGCACTATCATCCAGCACTTACCTAGCCAATTTGTTCCTGGGAACGTGCTAATGAAATCAAACACTGGACTGTCTCGGACGATTCCTACGCTCCAGCGTTTGTCGTTTCTATCTGCACTAACAAGCACATCTATACCTGAGTTCTGCAAGAAAGCTTTGACTTCCACTAACTGATGTGCACGTGCCAAACAAATTGCATACATAACTCGAAAAGCCATCGCTTTGTACCATAGTGTAGCTCTCACATTATTTCTGGCTAACAGTGTAGATGCCATTACTTTCATTTGCGTGTGTGACGTGGCACATGCTAACTGTTCTGCTACATCATGTAGTCCATATCCTTCTAGTGCCTTCAAGTAGTAGTAGGCCTGCTCAGCTGTGAAAAATTGCAAGTCTTTGTGCACAAATGGGACGAACGATTCCCCTAACTTTGCAATGTATTGATTAGATATCGGGTAGGCACTTTTCGCAAATGGCAAAATTTTCGGGTGTCTATGCTTTTGCTTTCTGGCATCTTTCACTTTGGTCATCAAGATTTCTTGCAGAACATCAGCATAGTGTAGCATCATCGTCGATTGTGTGACTAGAATTCCCAGTTTATCATGCGGTGGTAACTCCATCAACTCTGGAACCTGATGTAATTTTGGCAGTGTGATAGAGAGTGCCGCTACAAATGCATTGTCTGTGTTCCAACTACGCCCCTCTAACAACATCGGATAGTACGTGAGCTGACCCTGCCTAGTGTACAATGGTGGAACATACACTTTGACCACTTTATCACTGGGTGGATCGACCACCGGTCGTTCAAAGTCATCTTTCAGCTTGTGTGTCTCATCGTGTTGTGTGTCGGTTATGTCAATTTCAATCCGTGCTGCAAACTTTTCGAAGATCTTTTGTTTGAGCCATTTTGCCATGTATATGGGTATTCCCAAAACTTGTGTGACTCGATCGTCAGTTTCAGCCCATTGTTGGATTAGTTCCTCCATGTACTCGCTGATTGGGTGTATTGGGTTTACCTCTTTAATGGCATTCGATATCGGCCGTTGCAGCACTTTCCATCGTGAAGACGACCAACACTTAACTAACACTCGTGTGTGACTTGCCTTTGCTAACCGTTTGATAACTGCCGGTGGGTGTGTATCCATGTCGTTCCATTTTGGTCGGTGTGTATTTGGTTCCTTATCACTAGGCACTATCGGTGCCTGCACTTGTAGTTGTTCAAATTCGTGTGTTGGGGCTATTTCCGGTCCCATAAATGGGCGTACCACAGACTTTATTGATGGTGTACATAGACTAATGCATCGTTCTGGGCCATACTCTTCGTGTGTGATTTGGTGAACTTTCAGCCAATCTGTTCCAACAAACTCTGAACCTTTCCCTAGGTTTCCATTGGGTTTTCCGTCCCTAGTTACTCCTGGGTACTCATTCTGACCTGTTACCACTTCTTGACTGTGTTCTTTCTCACCTATGTGTTCCCAGTCTTGTTCCTGTGTTAACTTTGGCAACTCTTTGTCCAATGGACCTTCTGAGCCTACATCCTGTTCGTCTTCTTCCTGTTGCACCTTGATTTCATCCTCTGTTGCTAACTTAATGAGTTCACCTGTTTTGTCGAGTTTGATTGCTGGAATCTCTTTAGTGTGTGTCTCTACTTCACCGAGTTCCCGTATTTTTGGTGTGTTCTCTAGCACTACTCCTCCTTCCAAGACCATTCCTAACTTAGGCACTATAACTTCATCCTTTTCTAGCTTACGTTCCGATTCTAGCCACTGTAATACTCTTGGATCTTTTTCGATGTCAATCAATCCAACTGGCATGCCCTTCCAGGGTAGTTTCACCCATTTTCGGTCCATTATTTGTGGGATTCGGATGAATTCGATTCTGTGTTTCCCTTCTTCATCTACCCGTGGGATTGGTGGCATTCCCTCTTGTGTATGCTCCATGTGTGTGACTTGTATTTTTATTTTCCCTGTGATGTAATCAAACTGTGGGACTGGCATTCCCCAGGGTGCCGGTATCGACGTTCGTACTATATGCCATGCCTCTGCTTCTGTCACATGCTCATCGAAGGCATCTGGTACTAGCTCTTGGCATACTCTGTCCATTGCCATGCGAATGACTCCAATATTGGTGTGTGATATTTTTGGTGTAACCGACACTTGTGCTACCTTAGTTGGCATATCTTTTGACAGAAATGTTTCGATCGATGGCAGTGGCGTTGACGTTATCGCTAGAATCTGACCATGTTGTGTACTTGCCTCTTGTGTTTGTGTGGTAGGTGGAGGAGGTGGGGGTGGTGGTGGAGATGGGAGGGGTGGTGGGAGTGGGGGAGGGGGTGGCGGTGGTGTATTTGCGATTTCTCTCAGCATAGCTAGTGTTAGAATTTCCGCCTCACCCGCTACTAGTTGTATCGATTCCAGTTCTGATTTGGTTTCCTTGACCTTAGACTGTCTGTATAACTGTTCCAGACTACACGATACCTGCTCTGGTGCCTTATCGGTCTTTCCAGATGCTACTCTCTGCTTTTCCGTTTGTGTTGGTAATGGGATCGAAGCTACTGACTGTGATTTGGAACGAATTCGACCTGTATCCGGACATACTTCTGTTTCCCCTTCAAGTGTGTGCTCATCATGTGTTTCCTCCCCTTCTTCGAACTCCAATATGTCTAAACCTGGTGTTTTCACTCCCTCTGATCTGACTGTCTCTAACTCCCATTCATTTTCCTCGTGTACCGGGCTAACACTTTGAGATATCACAGCATAATTCACTGGGTCGACATTTTGTAACCAAAGACCAATGTTAGCATTATTAATTTGTCGGATTGTAACTGGCAGACTCTTTGTTATGGGCTCTTCCGTGACTTCTGGGGTTGTGTGTGACATGTGTGTTACTGTTTTATGTTGGATCCGACTTTCAGACTCCTGAATTTCTTCTCTCTCTTCTTGCCGTTGTTGTTTCCGCAATTTCTTCAGTCTTTCCCGTTCTTCCTTAGCATCGACAAAAGTTCGATCAACAAATTCCAACAAACAGACCCTTTGCTTTCGGTTGTATTCTGGCTGTCCAAAATTTGGCCATTGTGTGTTTGGTTTGACGTACTCCTTCTGAACTGATATTTTAGCTTTTGGATGTAACAGGGGTACGCCTGGCGCCATGTATTCCAATTTAGGTGGTGTGTGTTTCATTTCCAGTTTAAATGCCGTTTGGGCTACCGCTGGATGTGTGAGTTTCACCACTTTTTGTTCCAAGATCTTTTGAAAGACAAAAGGATCAGGGTGTGCCACTCTTACTAACTCTGACAGCAACTGGCATGCAAACCAAACATCAGTGACCGCACTTTTCAAACTGGCTACCGTTGGGATTGGTGTGTGTGTAGGTTGCCATGGCGGGACTATATCTTTTGCATCGAACATCTGCAAAAACCATTCTTTGCCTTCGTTTTCTCGGCAATTCCGCCATGACTGCCCGGGTTTACCCGGTATCGGTTGGAGATTCTTTTGTGGTGCAAAATTATACCCAATATAATTCCATACTTGCCCAAATGCGACCACTGACGTTGTGGTGTCCATGCCATACGCTCTAGCTATACGAGTGACATCACCCTCTGCGGAAAACGTAACCAAGGCTGTAGGTGGGGACTGAAGAACCATTGCCATCATTTGTCTGACTTTTTGAAAATCTTGTGTCACAAAGTAGATATACATCGGTAGAATTACAAAAATTTCAACTTTTTCGTACCCCTTTTTACGAATTGCTGGGAATGCTAACTGGACCATCGCTATACTCGCTTCCGGTGAAATTCCCATGCAAGGGGTGCTACATTCTTTCAGACTAAAAGCTGTGAACGGGCAATTTTCGAGCCTAAATCGGAGTCTTTCTTCCATTTCGAGCCATCGTTCTACTGTATGGATTATTCGTATTTCTGTTTTGGTCGGATCAAACGGAAATTCGGAGTTCTGTCCGGACATAAGACTATTGATTGCAGTTTGCACCCTGACCTTTTCTGCATCAGTTGCAATTGTATAATGCAGTATTGGTTGTGACTCTGGTACTTCGTGTTTTACTTGTACTGTTTGACTTTTCTCACTTTTCTTGCTACTAGTGGCAGCTTGTTTTTCCATCGTTCGTACCTATGCGCGTATTTTGCGTAATATGATTTGAAACTATCTGCCGATGGTATAACAATGTGTGAAAGTACAAACTAGTTAAAATTAAAACACTGAACAGTCACATGCAACTTATTAATCGTGCAATTTTTCGTGCATTTGATGTTATTAAACTACTCTGATATGGTGAGGGTGCTCCTGAACTTTGTCTCCGATACTCCGTTTTGCTCCTCCGTCACTCCATGGCCAACTCCGAGTCTTTGAATTTACATTTAATAATATAATTTAAGATGGCATAATTAATTTCTGCAACAGTATACAAATAATTGTTAGTATTGATGTGGATGTGTATGAGTACAAGTACAGTGCGACACACAACCCTATACTCTTTTTGTACTTTTATGTATTTAAGCCATGATTGTATTGGCTCGATTTTACTCAGACGACGCGTGATGACACAACGGTGGTTTTATTGGTGATACTGACAGTACAAGCAATATGTGTGCAGACAATAAATAGTACGCATGGACTGAATTTAAAATTTCTATATCCAAAAGAAAACATTTTTAGTCACTGTCTATAATTTATTATTCCTTTTGTTTAGAAATTATACTCCCCAAATTTTTAGATAAAGAATACCAACTATGAAACAATTAGCACCACTATAATTTCAAATTCAAATTCATTTTCTAACTCGCTCTAACTTAAATAAATTATGAAATTATACCCAATATAAATTTCCAGCACTCTAAATTTTCAACCAATACCCAATTTCTAATATATTATTAGTATAGTTAGTAGTCCTAAGGTCTATGTTAGTCTACACTGTGTGTGCTTTATCTTATGTCGTTATGGACATGGTCAAGTGTGGGGGTAATAACGGCGACCAATCTGATATCTTGTCAGCTTCTAATTTGACTGCTCTTTGCGCACATGCAATCACGAAGCCGTATCGCTGTAGAAAATCAAATCCTAGGATCAAATCCCGTGTGCAGTTCGGAATGATGGAAAATGGCCATTTGCATTCGTGTCCCTCAAACTCAACTGGAAGCTCCACATCCCCTTCAAAATATATTGCTGACATGTTAGCTGATGTAGCTGCCTGAACTCGAGGGGTGGTCACATATAGCTGACTATCTTTCTGCAAGCTCATGAACAGGCGTTTTGTCACTAGTGACATTGAAGCTCCAGTGTCAATCAGTGCTGGGACTGTTTTGCCCAAAATTTGCACGCTCACTATTGGAATATTAATGCTAATGATATCTTGCATGTGTGAGACTGGGCCATTTTCCACTTTCACTTGCACAATCGATTTCAGTATTTCCAGCGATTGTTCCAATTCGCGGACACGATCCTTCAGTGATTGCATGCGTTTTTGCGTATGAGTTCTGTAGATTGGCGGTCGGTTTACCTTTCCCTTGGGTGTCACTACTGATTTGGTCTTTTTGTTTTTCTTTCGAGGTCGTTTGGGTTGAGTATTTGTCCCTACCTCGGTGGTATCAGTCCAGGTGTCCGTGTCAGTAGTCTGTGATTCCGAGTCGCTGTAGTTATTTCGAGACTGACCCTGCTGTTGTGTCCCGGTGTGACACGTAGGGTTCAGAAGCAGTTTTTCGGAATCTACCATGTCCGTTTTTGACTTCGGGTTTTCAAGCACATTGCTTGTATCAGTCTCATCACAGTCGGGTGGTGTTATCAATATTATTGGTGGTGACACTGCACATGTATGAGTAACAACAGTGTGTGGGGCATGTGACACTTTAGCTTTAAACAGCATTGGGTATATTGTGTGCACCTCTGCCGTTTGACAACTAGCTACCTTCGTTGAGATTCCACCTGCAGTCACGTGATATGTGTGTTCAGGTTCACTAATTTGCTGGTCAGTGTCCAAATGCCTTTCCGTATCTAGCATCGCATGCTTGGGGCTAGTGTGCTGCATGGCTACCCACTTGTGTGTCACCATATTTACTTCCTGTGTATCCCCTACAGGTGTAGCCTGTTCCGTTCCTGTGTTATTTTCAGATTGTGCTGCTGCAGGTAACGGTGGTGCACTACCATAGGGTATATACTGTGGGTAGACATATTGTGGCGGATACAGCACAGGTTGTGGCTGCCACTGTGGTGGTGCGTGCATGATAGGATTGCTATTGTGCTGTACATAGTGAATCTGTTCACGTGCATCGTTGTTGTAGCTGCGTGGGCTCATGTTGTTATTATGTGGTGCGTACTGTGTGTTATCATTGAATCGTTGTTGTGTGCTATTGTTGGGTGAGTAGCTACGGTAGTTTCGTGGATAATTTCCATAACGGTTATCACTCTGTCTCCATCTACCTAGTCTACTCATGTTGGCAGGGGGTTGGCGTCGGTTATCAAAGAAGGAGGTGCGGTTCATTCCTTGCCGTGGGCTACGGCATTCTCGAGTTAAATGCCCGCGTCTGTTGCAGTTGCTGCACCGCGGAATTTCACGTTCTTGATAACCGAAACCGCGTCTGCCGAAGTACGCACCTGGACGAGCCGGAGAGTAGCTCCGTTGTCTCTCGTTGCTAAAGTGCTCCCCACCTCGCACTTGCCGTTCATTTGTGCTATTATTTCGAATTTCCATTTTCAAGTCTTGAATGGCTTGCAATAATTTTGATTCAACACTAGGCTCGTTTTGCTGCCTTGGTGTGAAAGCTGTTCGAGAAATTGGGGGACGTGTCTGTCGATTGAATTGTGCTGGTGTGTGTTCGGGTCTGCCTCTTTGACCATTCTGGTCTGTGCTCACTGATTGGACCCATGCAGGGGACGAACAACCTATCGGGAAAAGTAGATCAAGGAGGTTCACGACCTTTGTCAAGGGAGGCGAGCCTTCGCAATATATAGGCGCAAGTACCTTTTGTACTTCTGGGATCACACCACTGAAAATTTGTTGCGCAACATTTGCGTCTCGCTCGTCTCCGTCGACCCAGATCTCCTGTGCTAAAGTTTGAAGCTCCCTCAGGTAGTCCCGTACGGGCTCACCTGCCCGCTGCCGTCGGTCCATGAACTGACGGTGATAGTCATTTTTGGTCATTTTTCGGGCCCCGAAAACTGGTGTCAAATGTTCAACCAATGCACGAAAATTTTGATTAGTCCCCTGGGGCAATTTCGAGGCATAGAGACTAACTCGGCCTCCCAATTTGAAGCACAAAATTCTGCCCCAATGTTCCTCTGGGACCATGGCCATTTGCAGTCGCATGGTGAGGCTCTGAAGCCACTCTTGCAGGGTCAATTTTGTGATGTCATGGTCAAAAACAGGCAAATCTGCGACGAATTTTAGCATCCCCTGTAATTTCTGGGGGTCGTAGGCTGGGGGTTGGGGTTGTTGTGTCCCCACTGGGTTCCCACCAAAATTGCTCGGGTTTATATACCCCGGCATTGGACCAAAATTCGTAATTTTGGATGTTGAAAAGCACTGGTTTTGCTCTCCGTGTAGCCCCGTATTATTCCCCAAATGGAAGGTATTTTGCGCAATTTGCGGTCCCTGCTCCATTCCCAAATTTGTGGGTGTAGACGCATATTGTGTGCGCACTGTAGGGAGTTGTGACATTCGTGTTCGGTTCTGTGTTGTAGAGTTCCACTGAAGCTGGGGCTCAGGCTGAATGACATGTGCTTGCTGTTGAAACCCTGTATTGCATGCTGTTTCCACCTGATCGACTGCAAAAATCGGCTGAGTGTATGTGTGTGTGGTGTTTGTGCGTGTATAGAGGAACATTGGTTCAGTTGGTAGCTCAGATGATTCACTCAATAATTTAGGTGGGCAGAAATTTGAATATTTGGGCGTAGTAGCCGGAAAATTTTGAAATTTTGGCGTAGTCGCCGGCATGAGAGACTGTTGGCCATTGTGCGAGGTGGCTTGCACTGGGAAATTTGGTGCACCGAGCTGCGAGCTCAGTGTATTGGCTCCATTTTCAAACCCCATTGTCGTTACTACTATTTGTTGGCCTTCAGCCAACACATGTGTCAAACCCTGGGGGAAGGCACGATCTGTGATTGCAGCCCGTGCTTCGCCCCCGGTTTCATTCATTATGTGTGTCTGTAGTGTGTGACTCTGAACCTGCGCCGCTGCGCCTGTTTCGGCCTGTAGATTCGGCTGGTGTGGCATGTGTAGGTGCGTGGCTGCTCCCTGGACGGCAGCGGACTCCAATTGCTGCGCGAGATTGGCGGCTTGTTTGGCCGCTCGCTTCAGCTCCAGCTTGCGCTTTTGCTCGCGCGTGAATCTGCGGTGGTGTTCCTCGTCGGAGGAGTTATCTGCAAAAGTAACATGGCCGGCGCAAGCGCCCCGGCCTGTTATGTCCCTACCTACTGCGGCACCTACACTCGTGCCTTCAGTGCCCTCAGGCACGTTCAGAGTGACTTGGCCAATGGCCGACTGTTCGGGGTGGGATGGGTCGACTCGGTAGGTCGACGAATCTAAATCCGTACTGTCCGAATTGGGTCGAACTGGTGTGCGTGGGATTCGTGCACCACTTGAGGTATTCATTATGTTCAGAAAAATTCAAAAATTTGCAATGTATATAATGAAATGCTCAAAAAGGTGAATTTTCAGCTCCAATCTTTTCACCGATTACTAGGTCAAAATGTGAATTTTGCTTCGGATCAAGGTAATTTCCGTAAATTTAATATATTAGCTTGCAGTTGAAACAAGTTTCAAAAATTGATCAGAAAAATTTTAGCCAAAATCGCGATTTTAGTGTTTCCCGTAAAAATGCTGAAAATTAGTCCAAATTTGTCGAAAAATGCAAAATTTTTACCAAAAACGTGAAAATTTTGATCAGACAAAAATTTTCCTAAGTTCGGGGTAACACTAGTGACTAATTTTCACCCTGACCCGGTGAAAATCTTGTAGCGGGAAAAATTCGACCTTCGACCACTTCAGTTTCAAAAATTCAGGCTTAGGAATCAAAACAATAAAATGTAGCAAACTACTAAAAATTAGCGAAAATTTTGCAAATCAATATCAAATATTACTAATAATAACCTCAGTGGTTACACGCTGCAGCTTCCGTAGTTATATCTGGTGTCTACGCTTGATTGGTGTATCGGACTAATACCTGTGACTGCGAGGAAGGTTGCTGCTCGGGGGTCCGTGGTCCTTTGGGTACTGGCTTCCGTGAATTTCTGCAAAATATAATCCGAAAAAGCACTAAGAGTATACACAGTGCAATTAAAATTGAATAATTTCGACCAATCAAAATAGCAAACTAAAATCAATGCCCAAAATAAATAGTCTGTTTCAGTAGAAAACCAAAAATATCAAGTATATATTCAACACACTAAATCCAATCAATTCAAAATTTACTAGTCTAGTCACAATTTCTAATCGTCAAATTAAATACTAATCAGCAATAATACGTCGGACTAATTTACAATTCTAATTCAGTATAAAGATCAGCGAAAGAAAACACAAAAATAAACTTGACCGAGACCGGGAGGCTAAATCCTGAAGGGTGGGTGTATATAATCTGAAACACTTGAAAATAACACGCAGCAGAAATTTCGACAATATATACTCGTCTTTTCTAATAAAATTGTAAAGAAAGTATGAAAATCACCGGTATATAAAAATTACTAACGTATCTTAACAATATGTATTGGAAAACTAAAGATATATATGCAAGATTTTCGTATTTTCAACAATTCTAGACAAAGGCTATTCCAGCCTATATTTTGCAGAAAATCTGGAAATTTTTCCAGAAAAATGGACTAGAGCAGGGGGGTAGGGTGTATTTGATGATAGAATAGGGGGGAGTCACCAAAAATCGCAATTCGAAACGAAAATTTCAAAAATTCAAAAATTATATACGTACGTGTTGCTCAAAATAGTGTCCTCCAACAGTGTAACTTGAAATGTTTTTCAGGAGAAATCAGACTAAAATCGGTCCAAAATTTTACGGAAAATGTCGTTTCTAGGGTTTTCACTACCGTAGATTCCGTTTCTGGCACTAGATTTTACTTTTAGTCGCTAAATTTTGCAGCAGACCCCTCTCGAACAATCACAGTTCAGGCTTAGGCTTAGGCTTAGGGGGGGGGGGGGAAATCCGTCTGGAAAATCAAATTTTCGGGGCTAGGAGCGGTCAAAACTTGCTCCCCTTCTTACACTCTACTCCCCTGACAAAATTCTGTAAAAATTCCGTTAAAATCTACGAAAATCAAATAACACTAAAAATATATAAAATAAACAAACTTACCGTTTTGCTTCCAATTTCGCTGAAATTTATCCCAAAATTTTTCCAAAATTACACAGGGAAACCAGTATTTGTACTCATGAGGGGGGGGTGTATTATTGTGCAATTGGTTCCACTCACCGGATTTTTAACCGGCAACAAACACAAAATTCAGTAAATTTTAAACAGAAATTTTCGAAATTTGGGCACACGTCGAGGCGTCTTAGGTGCTCCAAAGCCTAGTTCACGGTCGCCACTTTGTTATACTGCGGCCCCCGGTCTTATGTCATCCGCGTGAGCTGGCGGGCTAATCTCAGGAATCGTGACCGGTGCCTAACTGTGCCGGAGAGCGCGCAGTGGTAACAACTTGACGCTGAGAGCGTCGAACTACACGTCTAGAACTCGCTCAGCAACAGGTTCGGGAGCACTCTAATTATTACCCCTACGGGCCCTAGTAACGCAAACGCAAGACCAAATGTTAAACCAGTACACGCGGACACAGAAATAAAACTAAGGCTTTATTGAAGAGCCACAAATTGTAGTTTATACAGTAGAACCAATTTCACAATGCAACAATAACAACTGTAGAGAACAATAGAAACGACAATAGTGAAGTGCTAACTCTGAGACGTCGGTATTGTAGTCGTAACTATTTCGTGTAGAAAACTATAATTTGCCCCCCTGAAATTGAACCCACGACCGACTCTCAATTTCCCCTCAAGCCAACCGGCTAGCTTGCATTGCACCTTCTTTAGTACTATTCAAAACTTATCATTTTAGGCTCAGAATAACCTTCCCTTTTCAGAGTACAACTCAAAACATGATTAGGATATAATTAAACTACTTTTTAGACTAAGTTTAGGTTCTTAAAATATCGCTGAAATATGTGTGATTTAGGCTCAATTGCGCGCTCGTTACCATGACAACCAAAACGTGAATAGAACTCAATGCCAGACGGACAATAAAATGGCTAGGTCAACAAGGGTGGGACCCTGAATATGCAACATAAGTGTGAATCGATCCAAGGACAGTGACAAACTAAAGTCTGACCAAAAAATGAACGCCGAGTCAAAATTGGTATTTTAGCAGCTCTAGGTAATCACTGTATGCTCGCTGGAAACTTTAGCTGTCTAAAATCAGCTTTTAAGACCTTATATAGGAAACTAACTCGACGAAAACAAAAACTACTGTAGGATACAACTAACTTAACACAATATAAAACAAGCTAATGCAGTAAATATTTACTTAGTATATAATCAAATATCATTAAAATCTGTACATTTTGCTCATTGAAAAATTATGTAACAGTTATATCCAGGACGCGAAACCATAGTTGAAAATGACCGTTAATGTTTGCCCTTAAGGACATATGGGCAAGATCAAGGACAAAGTTTGGGCAGCTGCTGTGACAATTTGATATTTTGCGCAAACTTAATTTTTGCACGAACTTGATTTTACATTGTTCATGCAAAAAAACCTTTCCTTGCCCATTTTTTGTAAGTGCGTGGGGACAAGAATGGAAAAACAAATTAGAAAAAGTATTAACAGAAACAGAGATAGCATAGTCACGATTGCTTCACACCAGAAAAATTATAAATAATAACCCAATGCGATTTCCTATAATTTTTCCAGAGAAAATTTGGTGATTGAATTTACTTGGTTTTATTGGGATATCGGCCCTTATTTCTAATTTCTCTGGTGGAAGCTACGGTAGAATTAGCAAATAGTGTCTATTTATTCCACGTCTGTTTCCGTTCCGTCTGGTCCGTTTCCGTTTCCTTTTCCGCGGCCCCGTTTTCCACCACCTCGTTTCCCGCCCTTTCCTTTCCCATCACCTCGATTTCCCCGCTCACGTGGTTCACAAGACACGTCCGATTCTTGAAGTCTAAATCAGAAAAAATAATTAAAACGTTATTAGAAAACGTTCACACTTCATGTCTTACAGTCCGTTTTAGAATTTGGAACAGATAATTTACTTAGAAGCGGTCCTGAACAAGCTTAAGAACGAAGAACAAAAACGTTTAAGTAGAAACAAGTAGGTCCCTAAAAGGGACAAATTCCGATATAGTGGCGTGAAATTTTTTAGCGTCAATGGGTAAAGAAGTCAGTTGTGCTTGCGAAGTAAGGCTCCACTGGCCAGTTCGAGCAAAGATAGCTGAGTCCGGAAGTTTTGAGGCTAAAGCTGGAGCAACAAATACTTTTGTAGACAAAGTTGTCTCAATTTCATAATTTTAAGTTGCAATTTGTAACACATTAGAGTATACAAAATACTGTACGAACCCCATCCAACGACCCCACACTTGGCTATCAATCAACCGTTACAAAGTTACAAAGTCAACCGCGGACGCGCGGTTGGCCGCGCGACTAGCTCGGCTGCATTTTGATGCTCTGACTGGCGGTCTACAGGAAGGAATTAATAAACTAATTTGCAAATTTGACTGAGCTCCGCCTATGAAATATGATTGGCTACCATGGACTGATACGTAACTGGAACGAATAATGATTGGTTACAGGCTTGTAACTAATTTACATATCAACTTAATTGGCCAGACGAATTTATATGTGTCGGTCAAAAGCCAGACAAAAAACCAAGTGACAAGGGGGGTTCAGTGAACAAAAACAAATTTGGAATAAAAGAACCTTTTACGTAACTTGAAAGCAAGTTAGATTTAAGTTAGACAACAATTAAGTATTTTAAACGTAAGCTTGTAATATATTTTCTGGTTAAGTACTTTTTTGCAGTATCGGCCCCCATTGGCAGGAAAAAAAGACTGCCATATATTAGGCCTATGATAAGCATAGGCCTTATGGTGGTTCGTAGCACCAAGGGTGTACTCTTGGTGCTACGAAATCATTCTAAATATTCCGCCTCCAGGCGGAATAAAAATTTTGTACGGCGATTTTACAACTGACTACTACTGTAGGCTTTGAAGACACGTGAGTATACACGTGACCCATTTAAATTTAATATAGGGGCCAATCAAAGGTCAAAGCGACACTTCACAACAGTTTCATTGTAATATACAGTGGTTGTGGTGGTTGTAGTGAATACTTTAATTTCCAGTCAAGCACCTTTTTAATACTTTTACTGTTCTGTTTGCTATTGTGATTTATTAATTTTAAAATTCATCTAGGTTTAACCAGATAAAATTATCCTAAAAACATGCTTCAAATTAAATTTCAATAAAACCTTTATATAGTTTGTAGAAACCAGTAACCAACACTTAGCGTTGGCTGTGACCTACCCGAGTGCGTCTCGCATGCACTCGCAGTGCTTCTGTTTCCTGAGCTGTCGTTCTTCCCTGTCCCCGCCCTTCCCGCGCCACCCACCGTCCTCGTCCCCAATCACTTCCTCACGACACTCTCGCTTGGCTTCCATGAATGGCTCGCGATCAACGGAGCAGCTGGAAAATAAAAAGACACAATAGATACCAACACAAACGATGGAATTCACAGGTGTTTGGCTCAAAGCCAGTTCAAGTCACACAGATGATCCCATAGAGTTACACAAAGACTTTTTCATCGCAATGTTGTAACTCGTTAAAGAGATTGTTGCAGACTGAGTCTAAACTCAAACTCGTGTTAAATCAAGTATAATCTACTGTGTCAAATGACGAGAGCCTTTTCGGCCATCTAGTGACAAAACACAGTGGACCTTACCCCAGCTCTTCGGCGCAGCTCTCGACCAGTTTGTACATCTTGCCCCCTCGGCCTTGCCTGCCCTTGCCCCGCCCCCCGCCCTTGCCCCGCCCGCCTCCTTTGCCCCAGCCCCAGCGTCGGCCCCCCTTTCCGCGACCTCGGCCCCCCTCCATTTCCTCACTTTCCGAGTCACCATCCTCATTTTCACCCTCGTCGGATTTCTCAAAGCACTCTCTCTTGCAAGTCATGAAGTCTTTAAACTCCTGCAAAAGATAATATGAAAACAATGGGTCGATTTTGAAACGAAATCAAACAAGCACTTCTGCTGAGTGAGTAGCGGTTGCATTATGAGGCATGAGTGTCAATATTCCACGGGAAATATTAAACGCGGCCTTTTCTTGTAAAGAAGACTTAAGCATGAACATGTTTTTGTAATATATAACGACACTAGGATTTTTCAGATACCATTTTAAACCGTCGCAGAAAATTGGCGCCTACTGGTAAATTAAAGACGAAAACATAACTATATTATATGAGTTTAAAAAGTTGAGTTTAAAAAAATAAAATTGATTTTCGGAAAAAAATGAGGCTCGTCCTGGACTTGAACCAGGAACATCTCGCACCCAAAGCGAGAATCATTGCGCTCGACCAACGAGCCTTGTAATAACCTGTCTAAAAGTTAAACAGGACAACAGCTAATACATATAGTTTTGATGTTCATTGCGCAATAAGTTGTGAATACAAATGTTTATTAACAACCAAAAAAAATTAACTCGAACTGTTTTCAATTTGGAGAAAATACTTGTAATTTTTTGACTGTGCTTATTCCACAACATTTGCTGATTAGCTCCGTTGTTTCTTCTAATGTGACAGCTGCCGGTTCGCTCCGCGGGTAAAGTGATCGCTTTATGAGCGTAAGTTTGGTGGTTCGAGTCCACCACGGCAGGTTTGTTCCTGTTGCGCCACAGCGCAACAGGTACTTTATACTTGGTTTGTATAGGATTTGCAGAATCTGTTCATGCATGCACTTACTTGACAGAATACATAGCTTGTGTGTTGTGTATGCGTGTTTGATCACTGCCTATCTGTTGCAATGTGTCTGTGCAAGCATACACTTGCTTGACAGAATGCCTAGCTTGAGTGTTGTGTATGCGTGTTTGATCATTGCCAGTCTGTTGTATGGTGTCTGTCAAGTCAAGTGTTAACAGGCTCCTTTCAGTGCTGAATTGCACTGAAAGAAAGGTAGGTCAGTCGAACACAGTTTACCATCAGCCAGCATTCTCATGCCACCTACACTGATACATTAACCGGAAGCTTCAAAAAATCGGAGACGGAATTGAACCCTCAGTAATCGTATTTATAATCGAACACTCTAACGTCTGAGCCATCAGCTCGTTCTGATGAAGCTGAATACTGATTGAATTATCTTATTGGGATAGTGCACTATTACAGGAGAATGATGCTGTCAGCGATCATCAATTATCAAACATTGATATTTGTGACACGATACTTCTTTCCACAAGAATTTTGAAAATATTGTTCAACTGAATGATTGTATATGTACGTAAATCAAACTGAGACATCAAAATCTTGTCTCACGTTTGTATTATTTATCAACAATCGGCACAGACTTTAAAGCGTGAATTTAACAAACCGAAATAGCTTAGTCGAGAGAGCGTCAGACTGAAGATCTGAAGGTACCTGGTTCGATCCCAGGTTTCGGTAATTTTTTTCAATTTATTGCCATTAATTTTGCAATTGTTCAACTTGATGTTTTTAGTAATTTTTTGACTAATTTGGCGGTTTAATCAGTAAAAAATGCATTGTATAAATTTTACTTTTTTTGTTATTTATATAACGCTAGTCTGTACGCGTGTAGTTTCTGAACGCAAGGTTTTTTCAAAAATTAATGGCTGCGTTATATTTTGGAATATAAACACTAGAAATGTCTTTGTACAAACCGTACAAACGAACCGTACTCTGTACAAACGAAACTCTGTAATCAACAGACGCAGTTATTAACTTCAAAATTAGAACGTCTTGATCATTTTTTTAAAGACTGGAGTTTTCTAATTTTTTTCGGAGGCCCGTCGCCGCCAGAACGTGAAAATTGGTGCAGTCAAGATGTATATATTTTACGCAGCAGTCTGATGCGGGTTTCAAACCATTTGGCTGGTAATCTACTGATGACTAGAAAATTTTCGGGACCAAAGTTTCGTGCTTTGCAATTCTTAATGTGCACAGAATCCCGTATCAAACGAGTCCTCAAAGAAACTACACGTAATTATAGCTTCTTCTGATCAAAAACATTTAATTTTGCAGAACTTTAATTTTTTTAACATTTAACAGCTAATTTTGCCCAAAGCGACACCATTAGACCAAAAAATCTGAGGACTGGACATCATAAGACTAAAAATAATATACAAAACCGGCTGGAATCTGAGACTCAGCGTTCAGGTGTGTCCTGCAGTTTTGAGTTATATATATTTACCGATAAGAAATATATATTTACCGATAAGAACTGGTGACAGTACAAGTGCAATGAACATAGTGAATTATGATTCACTGATTCAGGCAGAGTGTCATAACTCTTTTTGTCATGCTAAAAATTTGGTTTTTGTTTGCAATTAATTTTTACTGCGCAACAGGCCTAACGTTGCCAAACGTTCACTCTTCTCCCTCACTGGCTTACTTTTGCAGTAAACTTTTGCTTGTTTTTGCATAATTGCCGACTTCGGAGAGAACAAGCGGAACTGCTTGTTCAAGATAGAGGTACCTACCCTTCCTGTGTTATTTAACACAGGAAATCTGACCTACCCGAAATAACGTAGAGAGCGGAGATTCTGAATATAGTATATACGCGGCCCCTGAAAGTCAATAGATTGCATGTGATTTGAACTAAAGTCTGCCCAGAAAATGTTGAACACTGAGAGAAAACAGGTGGGATATATTGGCGACGTTTCAGTGAAATTGATTGTGAACCTTTTTAAGAATTCAAAACAGTCATCTCACAGGTTTTCCAATTTAGGTATTTCGCTGAAACTTTGTTAACTGTCTGGTGTCTACCACTTGGCTTTTTGTTTAAAAATACTTAAATTCAAGCCAGCGACTTCCCAGAGGAGATTCGAACCTGTGGCACTTTGTCGTTGTTCATGAATTTCCCGCCACCCCGACCGCCTCTGCCGCCACGACCGCCCCAACGCGCTCGGCGTCGAAGTCGGGCATTGCTCGAACACCTGAAACAGAAAACAAGCTAATTCAAATGGATTGCTTTATTAGCTATTCATATTCTTATTAAATATTGATTAACCAACATTTTGTGGAAAGTTTTAAAATCTTACAAATTTCCAATTGCACTCACACATTGTCGTGCCCGAACAAGCAATCCAGCAGTTGCTGTTTTTTCTGCTGCCACTCCTCCTTCTTGGCTTCTCGCTCGTCCTCCGAATCGCCGCGCTTTTCGTCTCGACACTGTTCAATCGGCTCTCGATAGGAACCCAATTTTTCTGAACATCTGAAACACGAAAATAGTTTTATAGGTTTTCGTCAAATCCAGCTATTAGTTTATTAGTCGATGCATAGTAACAGCCGTAAGTATCAATTTTAGATTTTGAATAAACTGATTTGACTTGAATGAATAAATTAAGACAATTCGAAGATCTAGATTCGAAGATTCGAATAAACTAGCCAAGTTTTAGCCCCAGATTGGCCCCATAGGTGAGGTACCACACAGTTCCAAGCGTGCATGAAAAGGATAATGCCCAGAGGATCATAATAATATACCACCCCACATAATGACGCTTACTCTTACCAAGTTTTTAAATTTCGGGTTTTAGTGAAATCTTCCGGGTTTATGTTTCACACAATCAATCAGTTACTGCCTTAGGTTTCCGAATAAAGCGAGCGTTGACCAAGTGGCTAGGCGTGACAGTTCTGCCCCAAAGTTGTCACTGCATAGTGCATAGAAGGCTCAGTCTAGGGTGACGGATCAAAACCCAGCCAAGCTCGCACTTACAATTTAGAAAAATTCATGAAGGAAAGCGGAAACGGTCAACGCTCATTTAAAGATCTTCAATAGAGAATTTTGCTTACTGATCGATGCACTGTTTCACTTCATCTCGCTTCCCCTCCTTTTCTTGCTTGTGTTCTTCAACTTTCCCTTCCACGCAATTGCGTAGTGCGCCGCAGTCACATTGCTGAAAATAATTATTAATTGAGTCAAAGTTGGAGCAAAAAATTAATGAGCTGTGAAACAAAACAGGTGAAACAACATTATTTTGCCCTTTTGGCAAAGTTAAAACTTTGTCTCGCAAACCCGGTTTGTAAAATTTTCGACCAAGCAAGGAAAATACAGTACTGTGCATAAATTTCATGCTCATCGCCTTAACACGAGCTAAGATTGACCCAAAAGTGACGAACAAAAAGTTTTGAGTTGAAAGCATCTGCAAGTCGTATGCGTTAGCTTGGCCGCGAACCTGACTTCGAATTGGCTCATTCCTTATTTCACATTTGTCAGGGCCCATTCCTTTGCCAAATTAAAGGGTTAATTTTAATCAGACTAAACGGTTTAAAAATTAAGCTTCAAAATGGAATTCTAAAACCTCAGGATTAAACATGCTTAATGGCTGCTTCTTAATCGGACTAAACGGACTTAACTAAGCACGCTAATGTTATGCGTGCATGTTAAATCCGCTTAGTCCAGTGGTAGTTTTGGAATGGGATCGGACTAAAATTAAGCCGGTGACTTATTTTAACTCGTTGAGTGCGTTTAACCCAATTTGGCATTATTAAACCTCGGACTAAAATAAACCCAGTCCGTTTAATCCGGTAAAGGAATAGGCCCTCAGACATTTCTCATCACCAACCTGTTGTCCGAGGGAAAGTCCCAGAACGGCCAGAGTCAACAGACTGAAAAAATAGCCGCGCATTGCAGCGAGAGTGATTCCAGAAACAGAATCTTGCAGACAGAATTAACACCCAGAGACTTGTGGTGTTGTGAATTGACGGCCTCAGAGACCAAAAGGTTGAGCTTTTATAGCAAGCTTGACGCCCACAACTGAAGTAGAGGGGTGGGAGGGAAAAATTATCCCAGATCAAAATTGTTTTTTTCCTGCGGAAAAACAACAATTATTTAAAAGTTTTGCGTCAATGGACTAAACCTTCCTTCAAAAGTTCAAGTTTACTATTTTTTGCTGAAACAAGTTGTTTGGTCGAAAATGGGGTAAAATTTCGGGGAAACTAGACCTAAAAACTTTCTGAGTTTTTTTTATAGTTGTGACAACTTCATTTATGGCTTCAAAATGATGTCAGATTTTTTATAATTTGGAAACTGATGCTAAAACATGAAATTAAACCAAAATTGTAGTCCCCCTCGTGAAAACCAGTTTTTACAAATACCGCATAAAATTATGTAAGTTTTTGACATAAACAAGATTTTTATTTTGCACAGTTTCTTTTTGACAATTTCAAAACTTGTTTTTGATGATTCTTCTTCATTGAACAAATAATTATTCACCCACATACGATTTACCTAATATCAGCTGAGATAAAAACTTATAGTTTGAAGCTAAATAGAACATATATGAATATTTATATAACATTTTAGTATCGTCAGTCTAAACTTCAAAGTAATAAAACTTTAGTGTTGGAGAGACTAATTTTTACGCATTTCAGTTTAAAGGTCTTAATCCTGGACTATGGGGCCAATTCCTTTACCGGATTGAAGGAGTTAATTTAAATAATGCTGTTTAAAATCAGGCTTGAAACGTCATTCACCATCTTAGTAAGTTAGTACTAAACGGAATTACGGTAACTTGTAAGTTTTAGCATGCAACTTTCTGATCAGTCTAAACGGACTAATGTTAAGCGTGCATGTTAAGTCCTTCATGTCCGGTGATATTTAGAGATGGGTTCGGACTAGATTAAGCAGCTGACTTATTTTAATGTGGGGCACAAAAAACACTCCATTCCATACATTAGTGCAGTTTATTTTTGTTCCTTCTAGAGAAGGAACATTTGTTATCGGATTTTGCTCTGATAACAGAAATCTCCAGATTATGCAGCAACCTAGCCTAGGTTTTGCGTGTACCTATTCCTACCCCCAAATCATCCGCTGTATTTTTGCCACCTGGGTCGTGCCAACTGAAGTTTGAATTAATTAGAACCAATAAATAAAAACAAGCCCAATCTGCGGCAAAATCTTCAGTAAGTATTAAGAATTACGTTCAAGTAAGCTGACCAGCTGACCAGCAGGTCAGCTAAAACCTGTTGTGCAGCAGATAATTATTTTATTGTAAAATGTGTATGCAAAAGGTCAAAGCGTTTTTATCTTACAATAAGTTGTTTTTGCAAAAAGATGGTGCCAACAAAATTATTTGTTCAAAATGTACGGAAGTCGTAAACCTACAATTACAAAAAAAAAAAAACACTCACTCAAACAAAAAAATTGAAAATCTTACTTAAATATAAGTTCGTTACCGAGGTAAGGTCGAGGTGAGCCGTTCGTGACTGGTCACGCTAACTATTCACCATCACTGTTTCAAGAGACACACCTTTAGCAACATGGAATTTGTTGGTAAATGGTAAGCACCCACGGTGCTTAAACGCATAAGATTATCGACTTGAATTTAAGTTTATGGCACTTAAATTGAAGCTGAAGCTCGTTTTTTATGTTCAGTCAGACTGACTATTAGGAACGTTTTACATTTTAGTTGAATCCGCTTGGCAGCAACTTTTTGTATGTGGCCGGTTAGCTCAGTTGGTAAGGCGTCCGATCCGTAAACGGAAGGTTGGTGGTTCGACTCCATTCCGGCAGCTTCTTTTTGAATATTTTTTTAACTGACGCTAACATTTCGGTCTTTTAGCAGAAGACAGTCGATTAACTTAAGGGAAGGTGCACAGAATAAATCGACAAATACACTGTAAATCTAGGTGACACACGCACATACACAGACGAGCTGATGTTAAACACGCAGACAGACGCAATTCTTGCACAGTTTAGTGTTATACCGCCAAAATCAAAATTAAAGACCTGTTGTGCTGTGGCACAACAGGAATAATCACACTAGGACATACCTAAAGCACAAGACAAAATATGAGCACTAAAACTTTTAAATTTTATTTCTGTTTATGTTGTCAAAACATAAGTTGTACGAATTCTTTTTATTCGCTTCGCTGTGCCCCCCTGTTCCAGACAGGCAGTCAATACAAATTGACATGTGATGATGTGCATGACCAATGCGCATTGATATGCAAATTAGCAAAGTACCTTTTACCAATAACGTTTCAGACCTAGGCGGACCTGCTGCATGTGGCCGTTCCTGATTGGGTAATTAGCAGACAATATGCAAATTAGTTTTATGCATCAGACAGCTCAGTCTGTGATCGACAATTGTACTTGGTTGTCGTGACTTAATGGTCCATGTCTGGTTCTGTTCGGGCTGGGCTGCACAATTTGTCCGGGATCTGAGAGTCAGAGAACTGTCGGTAGTTAAGTTGTGTCAGGGATTTCCAACTTTTTGAATCACTAACTTGAAAGATTGAAAACTTTCTGTATAGGTTTGAATGATTTGTCCTGGCTTCGAGAACTTTGCTTTCTATTTTGTCTGGGCTCTGAGAAGTTGACAGTTATCTGATTTGTCTGGGTTACACGAATTCAACTGTTCGGAATACCCCCGGAACAGTGAGTTTTAAACAGCTGTATATATAAACGGAGAATTAGCAAGACCATGTCCGCAGTTTTCTTTCATTCATTCATTTGTTCGACACAAGTTTAAGTCCGTGTACGTTACTACTTAACCCTGATTGGTGAAGACTTGACATGGACTCAGCACACAAATTCATATTGCTATCCAAGGGACAGAATTTAGTCCACTTTAGGCAGTGGCCAGATACCAGACAAACGGTTTATGATCCAAACCACAAACCGCCACAACTTATAATTTTAAAAAGCATAGGCGAACGTGGTCGATGGCAAAAAGTATGATGTTCCGTTTCCGAGTCACTGACAGAAAGAATTACAATGTGCTTACTTTTCCGCAAAACCCACTATACATACAAAGTTCACTGAGGGTTCGTTTGTCTAAACTAGCCTAATTACATTTTTCAACTGATATAATATGCAAATGAATTCAACATTAAGCAGGTATGCAAATGAATTCAGCAGGGCATTTTGTCAACAAGAAATTCTGAACAAAGAGAAATGGGAGAGAATGTTTTCGTAAAAAATTAAAATTGAGAATAAAAAATTTTGTAGTAACAAGAGATTTATAAATCTAGAGTCTTGTGTAGATATCAGTCTTATAGAGTATATACCTAGGTGCACTCCACAAAAGCGAGACACTATTGTGTACTCTTGATAGTACCCTTGCAAACGGTTGCAGGGTTTCTATACGATACGTTAGCCATGCCTACTTTATATACGATTACGATACCTTAAACAACAATGTAAGCGATTGATTTGAGCGCAAACCAATACCAAACGTATCTAGATTGAGAACATCTCTACTAGGAACTTTACCCCTTTTACGGGCAACTTGTTTGGTTTCGTATGCAGGCTTTGGCGCATTATCTGTGGGCAGACATTGTACTATCTCCACTTATTACGGTTATACGGTTATATGGATTCTTTATTCTTCGAACGTCCATGTGAAGGCCATAACTCTGTCTATCTTTGTCCTCGTGGGTTGAGATACCCAACTGGCCCGAAAATTATAACTATAATGTCCCTAGCCTACTGATTTAGGACTGAAACCCACCAATACAGCTGTTTTTGAAGGCCCAACGTGCTGCTGAATACCTGGCATTATTTCAAGAAGACAGGCTGTTTTGAGTGCCCTTGTTGATGTGCTGCCTGTAGGCAAGCGATTGGAAAAGTTAGTCTTTAGTATTTGTTAGCTTGGTCTTCGCATCAAAAGACGCCAAACTGCCTTTGGAGTGCTTAGAGATGGTCGTGTTAACGTCACGGACCGGTTTTGTGTCGTCTTCACCGGATCTAACGGACTGGACTTATTTTAGTTGTTGACGTTGAAGAATGATATATCGAACTCAAAGGACTAGTTAAAATAAATCGCGTAATTTTAGTCCGAACCCGTTCCTAATCCATTACTGGACTAAACGGATTTAACATGTACGCTTAACATTAACATGCATAGCTATTAAGTCCGTTTAATCTAACTAAAAAGCAGCGCGCTAAAATTTAAGTACGTTTAATCCGCACTCCGCAGGTTTTGGAATGGCATTTTTCAGCATTATTTTTAAACGGCTTAGTCCGATTAAAATCAACCCTTTGATCCGGTAGAGGAATAAGGAATAGACAGTTGGTTTGCCATGCAGGCTTGAGCCGATTAATCTCTTCGCTACAGTCACCCTACCCCGATTTTTAAGATCCGCCTTATCGTGATCCTGCCACATGAAAAGACACCAAGGAATTATTGTCTTAAATACTTGGGGGAGCGTTCCAGAAGTTTAGGAGGATTTCGAAAATTAGCTATTCACCCACTCATCTCATAATATACTTGTGTATACCTTACACAACATTGCCTGTGCATCACAAATATTTCAAAAGTAATTTATTTCCATTAAAAATTACTACAAGTACATATTACAAACTATAAAACTAAACATAAAAAAAATTACAATAAAATTAATTATAATCAATCAATCAACCAATCAATAGTTGCACAAAATCATTACAAATAATCAAAATACTGCAGCGTAGGTCTAATAATATCACAAAAATTCCCAGAATAGAGTTCAAAATCTATTAGTCATACACCGGGCGGGCCGTAACAACTAGCTGTCCCGCTAGCTCCTTCCGGGATCCCTAAAAAACGGCTCAGTCCCAAGAAATCTTTCTGATCACAAATTTTGACAGCTTCTTCGCTTTTCGGATCTCCCCGACTTCTGATGGCGAATCTCAGAGTGGACCAAATGCCGTCCGATAAACTAAGATCGTCCGAATTGTGTCGCGGGCCCAACCCACGACGCTGACCGGCTAGAGCTGACATAAAATGGCTGATTGCTTCACTAAAATTGAAAAAATAAAAATAAAAGAAAAAAGTAAACAAAGAAGAAAACCTGAAAAACACAAACAGATTCAGATAAAAAAAGCGAGATAAATTGGCATACCAAGTAAGTAATAATGCACCCCATGATATTGGACAGAATTCTGTACATCTGACTAAACTTTTAGCTAAATTTATCAAACAAGCTATAAGTTTCAACATAATTCACTAATTGGTCCATTTCGGACATTAATCCAATCCAGTAAAACCTAGTTTCCACTCTCAAATGAAAATGAAAAGGAGTTAAAGAAATAAAAATTATGGTTAATTCATACTTGAAACCGAATGTTGGTTTACCGAATCATAGTACAGCCGTATGTCAATTCAGCAGGCAAACGATACGAAATAATCACAACACAACATGATCTTCTTGTACACTACTAGTAGCGTGATTATTTTCATAATGGTAATTTTTCCGGCTGAACGGATATACGGCTGTATGGATCGACCCCCATTTTTTCCTCTTTCACCGGTGGGACATAGCAGAAGTCTTACTCATAAGCTTGCAAATTGACACAGGCAATGCCCAGGTTGTATCGCGCCCTGACAAAGGCGGGGTATTGGTCGAGGGCACGGTGGTAGGCGGCCACTGCTTCGGCCGATCGATTCCCATTGGCCAGGGTCGCCCCCAGGCGGTTCCACAGGCGAGCGTCCTGAATTACACAAAAAAACATGAATGATTTCAAACTTCAAAAAGAAAGAATTGGAGGGACCGGGAATTGTACCCGGGCCGCTCGTGTCGACGTCGAGAATGCTAACCACTAGACCACAGCGACCCGAGTCTCGTAGGCTCTGCTTCTCATTATCACATCTTAGTGTTTAAACGGAATTCAGTATAGTTTAACTTACTAAACGTGGTTTGCGCTGCCAGCTATCTAGACTACTAAATCCTCAAGAATGCTCAATCAATACCCATTACTGTTGGGGGATTTGACTGACCAATCAACGCACCTCATATCAATCAGGGGGGTTGACGAGCCATTGGCTGGCATTCACAAATCGTGTTTAGCTTTAGACTCGGTCTAAAAAACGTTCTTTTCGAATAGAATAGAATTCTATATTATGTATTCATAGGATCACGTGTTCGAGTTAGAGTTGAATGAAAGTGAATGCCACCCATGATGTATGTATTCTTACAGTGGAATTCAACTGAAGGGCCACTTGGAAACAGTCCACAGCTTTGTTGTAATCGCCAGACATATTGTACAGTACCCCGAGGGCATTCTGTAATTTATCAAAAAAGGATTAATATTGAAATATAGCAATCAGAAAACGATACGGTTTGTAAACTTTACTTTCAGCTTAATATAGGCGCGCGGGATTGGAGATATAACCACCAGCTTTTAATCACGACCAAAATGCGACAGAGTAACAAGCCCTTAAAACTGAAGAGAGTTTATAATATTATGGAAGTATGCTTGGCCTCAGAAAAGCTTAAATCGTGATACGATGGCTTCAGGATTACCCTGTTAGGGTCAATTCATACTTACAGCCGATGTTCACACAGCCGGCCAAATTACGTAATGATCACGCCACAGGCTGATTACTATGGGTGGCATTATTGTGTCGTAATTTTGCCGGCTGAACGGACATACGGCTGTAAGTATGAATCGGACCTTAAGGTATTAAAACGTAGTAAGGTAGTAGATAGAACACACGTTACCATTTTGGTCATAACTTTTTACATCCAAAAAACACCTGTAGCTCAGCATCATTGGAGCCTCCATTTTGAACTGCGGACAGCATTAGGTTTTCCATTTCTCGAAACTGCTCACTGAAATAAAAAAAAACTAAAATAGAAAAGGGGTGGAATGATATTTAGTCTAAATAGTTTTAGCTTAATGATTTATTGTTATTGTTTAGTTTAATGGTCTGCGTACATGGTATATCTCAGGCTGGGTTTTTTTTTGCGCAAAAACGTTCGCAATTGCGAAAAAATTTTGACGATTGCGAAAAAATTTCAAACCTTTTCGCAAAATTGCGAAAAAATTTTGACGCAGTGGAGGTGAACTCGTAATGTCTATGCGCTGATTTTTGTGGTTTAGTCGGAAAACATTTCCCCAATTGACCGAATTTGGCCCAAAAATTAAAAATTTCTCCGACTTTTTCTGATCCCCTAGACCCGGTGAAAAATTACACAAAATTCTCAGGACGGCTCCGTAAATTTAAATAAAAATGTCAAAATCGTTGCTTTTTGGCCAAAACTGGTAAAATGCGTCAGTCTTATCCTGTATAGGCGTAATAATGTTTTAACATTTAAATGTAAAATCTACTGCATTAAGTAACAAAAGTAGGTCTGCGAAAAAAATTTTGATTTTGCGAAAAAAATTTCAAGCTTTTCGCAAAATTGCGAAAAGTTGCCAGCGAAAAAAAAAACCCAGATCTCAGGGACAGTGGGTACAAATCATTTAATTCATTATTAAAGTTTTGTGATATTGTTTTAGAGTACAATATTTAATGTAAAAAAGATGCTGGATCAGTCCATCAGTTAAGGGGGTAATTGCGTTTTTAGGTGTTTTTTTAAAAAGCCATAGCTCAGCGGTTACAGATTCAAATCACAAGCGGTCTTTTGCATTAGGTAGAACAATATCTTTCCTAAATGTATGCCATGCCTTGAAATTTAACCTGTGATTTTCTTTCCAGTATAGACGACTAAAGAAAGGTCCTTTCCAAAATATTAAAATTTTTTACAAAAAGTTTGCGCCACAGCTCTGAATCATACGATTACCTGTTGGGGCTGAAAGTTGGTAAGGTTTTTGACATGTTTAAAATCCCCAGGCATGTCCCCCGCTTTTTTAATAACTAGTCAATTTACTGAGAAAATAGCTGAAAAGCAAACGCACCGAAAATTTAAGATATTTTCTTGTAATTAAAACCCTCTAAAAATGTCCACAGGTGAAATTTCAAAAAAGTGAGAGACATGCCTGGGGATTTTGACCTTTACAATACTGTCCCAAAAATTTATGCTCAGGCGTCACTTATAACTTGAGTACTGGTGGCGCAAAGTTTACATAGAAATCACAAAAACCTCGAAAACGCAACTACCACCTTAAGCCATTTTTAATCCTGATTCCGGAAGTTTGAGAATGACATTTTTAAGCATAACTTTTAAACCATTTAGTCGGACTGAAATTGACTCCTTTATGCGGACTAAAATTAATTCGTTTCATCGGACTAAAGTTAACTCGTTTTATCGGACTAAAATTAACTTGTTTAGTCAGGCTATAAAATCAACACTAATTTTAACTATTAATAACCACTAACCAGTTAACTAAAATTAACTCGATAAAGAAAGGGACCCCATAATTATATAGGATAACAATTAATCAGATTCAGCCATGTATTCTTACGGATGCATGAAGGATCCCTTAAACGCCGGCACACTGGAACCAGCGTCAGTCTTTGGCGGTGGCACCAGGTGGTTGTATTTGGGGTTGGCCCGTAGCCACTGTCTCAGGGCACTGCAGCCATCGCCATAGGCACACTCATTGGTATAGGACACGGCCAGGCTTAGTAGAGCGGTCAGGTTCTCAGGGTCCAGGGCCAGACAGCTGCAAGGATTAAACATAGGGATTAAGCAGATTAGATTTGAAGGGACTACGAGGATTGGATTTGAAGGGATTAAGAGGATTAGATTTGAATGGATTGAGAGGAATAGATTTGAAAGGATGAAGCGGATTAGATATGAAAGGATGAAAAGGATTAGATTTTAATGCATTAAGAGAATTAGATCTGAATGGATTAAGCGGACTAGATAATATCGTTTTATAACACCAACGGAAATTAATGTTACTAAAAACAGTCTGAGAAGATCCAAACAAAGTTGAAAAGGGCATTCAAGCGGCTTTTTAATCTTGGATGGTGGTCGTTGTACTTACAAAAAAATTTAATTAATGTAATTCGCTTTTATCAGAATCTTATATTATGATGGGACTCGAACAAAGGTAGGAAAATCCGGTGACGCAAGCAGTCACAAGATACTAAAAATTTTTACCATACACTTATTAGACATTTTGGTTCTGTGTCGAAAAACAACGTCAAAACGTCACAATAATTCAGTCGAAAACTTTAGCAAAGGCCTAACTACCAAGAGAATGTTTGGTCGCGCCTAGAATGGCTGTAAACCGTAACTCTAACTCAAGTTACGACTTCTCACTCACTCATCGTAATACTTGACTCTTTATTTGGTAATCATTAATTTATAAAGAAACCCCAATTCGTACTTAGTATGAGTTCTGCCCCTGGCCTGTAGCGGGCTCCGGGCCCGGCCCTTGAAATGCCAGGCCCAAGGCCGTGCGCGGCCTAAATTCCATACATTGCTTTTGTCAAGTGCGCATTGCTCGCAACGACCCGGTTGGCCTGTAGCGGACCGAGGGCAAGGCCCGGAACCGCGCTGTTCGGCACGGCCCGGAAAATTTGCCAGTGGCAGACCTCTAGTACTTAGTAAGCCAGCATAGTCCGAAAGATTAATGTGACAGTAACGATATATTTCACTTCATTCATTCATTCATTCATTCATTCATTCATATGATTTCACACCCCACCAATTTCCACCCTTACCGTTGCAATGCCGCTATAGCCTGTATTTCTTGTTCATTTTCAGCCTGAGCCATTCCAAGCCACTGCCATGCCTAAATTAATACAGAATAATTATTAATTGATTAAGGATTAATATGCCAATAAAAATAAACCGCCCCCCACTACAAAATATGTCAGTAAAGACTGTCCGGATGTCAAGTTGAACTCAGTTCAACTTTGTCCGTGTCCGTAAGGAATTAGCCAATCAGATTATACCTTTTATAGTAACGTGTACGTGCGTACACATAAAATCGCCGCGAATGCAAAATGTTGTTAAATTTGTCGTAATCTCAGCTCCGTAGCTTGATTTTAGTGTGTGTGGAACGTTTTTTATTGAGACGTATACATTAATACTGCGTACGTACACGTACTCGGTCACGGACAACTACGGACACTTCCGGACTAGTATGGACTAAGCTAAGAGAAAATCATCCGTTAGCTATCAGTCATAAAGTTGGACAAACAAGCAAACCAGACTTAGTCCAAACCTCAGAGCTTTGATCATTTTGCTTGACAGCAGCTTCGAAGAATAAAATGGCATTGGCCAGATCGCCCTGTTGCAAACTGATTTTCCCACGCTCCAGAGGATTACTGACCGTTTCGTATGGATTCTCTGATTCTTCAAAACGATACGGCTGCAAATAAAAACAGACCAAAATGTTTGGCCTGAAGCCGTATACCAAAAAGGATTTAGCGGATTAGAATTAGACTGAACAAACTAGAGAATTAGAATTACACTTAATTAAGAGGATTAGAATTAGACTCAATTAAGAACTAGACTGGTAGCTCTAGAATCGCAGTTTTTTTTTACATGAGGCTATTTTCAAAGCTGTTTTCCAGGACAAACAGTAGAGGAGGAATACAATGGCTGCCATTTTTTGAAGCAAGACTCAAAAGTGTTTACTATCATGATTTAATCATTGATAAAGCCCAAGTTAAGACAACCTACCCCACTGGCTTACAGTTCAGTAAGCCAACGTGGTAGCTAGTCTTAACCTTGTACTTTTACACAAAATGGAATGCTCTGGGTGTTTCTCGGTGTAGTTTAAGAAAATTACAATTTGCCGACATATATGTCTAGATCTGTTTGAAAAAAGGGTCACTGCTATTATGGATCTACCACCTTGTTTCTTGTTGTTGTTTGCCTCTGCCACGAGTGTTAGTTGGAGCCGTTGCAATCTTCAGTTGGCGGGCTGCCTCGATTGGATTTGCCCAAAGGTCGGCGGGCCGCAGGCGGACTCGATTGCTTGGGCAGTTGAACATATGCATTACGTCGTGGGGTGACGCTCCGCACTCGTTGCAACTATTAGAGACCGCGGGGTTGATTCGGTTGCGGTAGTTGTTCAAGCAGCTGGAATAGCCTGAACCGAGTTGGGCTAGTCTGGTACGCACTAAACGGGACAGGTCCTGTTCGGCAGCACTGACAGGTGGCGGTGGCTCACCAAGTACTGGATTGTTCAAGTACAACAACAACAACATCTACCACCTTGATTAGACATGTTTCATGGATTAGACTCAAATTTAGTGGATTACATTTAAACTAATTTAACCAATTAACGGTCTGGAATCAACCCAGGTCTAACCTGGTCCTGGGTAGTCGATGAGTAAGTCTGATATTCCTCCAGCCAATCATATTGTCCCGTTTCCGCCAAGCCTTTCCACTGCTGCTCCAGGTTATTCCAAAACTCATCCTTCGACGCTGCTTCAGTGGACTGGAACAAATTGAAACCAAAATTATAGTTATTTTTTAATTATATAAGAAATTAAAATACATAAAATCAATTTCAATATTTTTTAAATTAAAGGTAATAAGGTTTTTTCGCCAAAATATAATACAAGAAAAGTCTGTAACATGTTAGTAATACACGTAACAAATCATCACTCTGCAGCATTTTTTTATCACAATATTATTCTGACAGATCAGCAATCAGCATACTTTTTCAGCTTCATTCCACGCCTGTTCAAGCTGCAACTGAGGGTTCCCCGTGACGGCATTCTGCCATGCAGCTTCGGAGCTAGCATTATCCAGTGTTTTCAAATACTGCAAAAAATGTCTGCTCAACCGGCAACATTACAAAACTATCACGCCATAATCTGATCTTATAGACGATTGGTGGCGTCATTATTTCTTAATTTTGGCAGCTAAGCGCACACATGGCTGAAAGTATGAATTGATCCTTATATATTGGTTAAATGGATATGATATTCTTAAAGACAAACAGAATCACACCGACTTAAAAAGACTCAATCAAATGAACTACTAAATACCAAGTCTACTTCAAACTATTTATCTGTTTCCCACGACCGTAAGGCGCAGTATCACTGAAAATCATACATGCATGAGGGGGGAGGGGGTGGGGAACCCTGCCGCCAACCCCCCAAAATCGCAGGGACGGGGAGGGAAGGTCCCGATACAAAATTTTGCAAAATTTAGGGTATTTTCGGTTGCTCAGGGGGGGAAGGGTCCCCAACATTTGGCCGGAGAGGCCGCCCCAAAATTTCGACCCGGTTACATGTATGGTGAAAATATTTTACAACTATTACAAGCACACCGCTGTCCAGTTACTTTAAATCACCCATAAACTGTTTGTACAGAATTCAAATTATCAAGTGCCCCCCCAAACTTTCAACGCAGAGAAAAATGCGAGCGATAATTAAAAAATCTCACCTCCGTGCCCCAATTCTGATCGCCGGATCGTAACCTAGCATCGACAGCTTCCAAATATTCACTCGCCCATCTGACTTCACTGAAAAAACATATTGACGGTAAAAAATAAAAAATAAACATTGCAAGACGCGAATTTTTTCTTGCAAACGAAACTGTCATCAGAAGTATAACTTCTCGTTTTGACTCAAATTTGCTTTAACCGTCATAGCATAAATTTACACCTGAAAAACTATAAATTAGCCTAAGAATTTTTCCAAATGAAAAAAGTTTTTAACTACTGACTAAATGGGGCAAAAATGATTAATAACACCGAAACCAAACAGTGTTGGTTTCATTACGAAACGAACTATTAGGGATATTAAAACTAAAGTCTGACAAAAAAATAGTTGCACGCACTTGGCAAAACAAAAGATGTGATTTCATTACAAAAAGAATAAATGTTGACAATCAAGAGTACAGTAAGTAGTCGCCGCAGAAGTCATGCCACAGAAATAAGTGGCGCAACTATTTTTTGTCAGACTACTCAGACTATAAGTTCAGCCGTCAATTATTATAATACAGCGAGTCGCTGCTAAAATCACGCCAACTCTTTTCTCCCACTGTTCAACATGTTTTGGTCAGATGTTGGGACACAGTTAGTGCCACCCCCTGAATTCCTCCACACCCCGTACAGTAACAACCGTACAATTCAAACCTATTTCTAGGCCCGACAGAGTTCCACACAGCATCATAGGGCACTGTTGCGGTGCTGCCGCTAGCCCCCGATGGCGTGCTGTACTCTCTGAGCCACTGCTGAGCGGGGGCGTGGGAAACGGAGGGCTGCGAGGCCAAATATTCCTTGGCCCATTCTCGGTGGGCTAAAAAAATCACACATTTTTTACTATCGCCTCGACTCTAGGGTTACTGGGAAACAAATAATATAGTCTCAAGAGTGCATTCACAAACAAAAAGAATGAGTCTACAAATTCTAAAAAACGGCCACTGTCTTATTCAGACAAATAAACAAAACAAACAGAGTTTGATGCAAACATTCAAAACCGCTTAATGAATGGCTGTTCCTAACACGAAATGAAAAATAAAAGATACATTGGGTGGGATTCACAGGTGCTTAACTTAAAACCAGCGTAAGTATAAAGTTATAAACTTTTTATGATTCGCGCCCATAGACTTTTCATGGTGCAAATAAAAAAAATTTATACAGATTCAAAAACAAATCCTGAAAAGCGTCATAAAAAACGCAGAGCTTAAACTAACCAACGTGGTTGGGTCGAATGTTTGAGACTTCATTGAGCAAGGCATGCATCGAAAAGGAAGGGGGGGCATTTCGGGCTCCGAGCTGATGCAAATATTCATTGGTCAATTTATCAGCCTAGACACATCACGTGACAATTATAAAATCATCTTAATATTAACATATTCATTCATAATTCAAAGTTATGAAAATTTAGAGACAGACCCGTCGTAGGATTTAAGCTATGTAATTATTAATTAACTACTACTTAAGGTGGTAGTAACGTTTTCGACAGTTTTGCAGGAGTAACACTTGACAACTTACAATTAATTTTCAATCAATAATTTATAGTACGCATATTAATTTAGAAAACTATAATTTATTATGAGATAAATGCTTGCTAAAATAGCTTGAAACTATCATTTTTAATTTTCACAGAAAATATTTTTCAGCCAGTTACGACAATTTTTCGTAAATTTTATGTTAAGCTAAGCCAAAGTAGTAGCTAGTCAAAACAGCCGTTTATTGAAAAAAGAAAAAAATGACACACGGGCATGTCAAAAACCTTCAATTTAGATGCCAAAACTTATCCTTCCGCTTTTCACTTTTTGAGATTACGTCACATTTATGTAACATTTCTTTTTGAACTAAAGTACATTACACAAAAGTCCGCAAAACTTGACAACTACTAAAAGGATTTTGTTCAAAATTTGGGATAAATTGGCACACATATGTGTCTATTTTACACTAAAATTTCAAAGTTTTTGTTTGCTTAAATTTTGCGTTACATCAATTTCATTCACAGAAATCTGTAAAAATGTACTTCCGTGGACTAAATCTCAAGTCTCGATGTTGCAATCTTTTCATGCGTTATTTTACATGTTTTTCAGACAATTTCTGATGTGTCAATTTTTTTATTTGTAATAATTTAGCCTATTTCGTGAAAAAATTAGATTCAAAATTTCGTATATTTTTCAAAATTTGAAAAAGTTCAAAATTAAAGGTCCGTAACTCCTTTTCGGCATCATATAAATGCAACAAACTTAGCATTAAAATTCACCCTGTTATTGGCTATGTTGGTGTAAAGAATGAAATTAGTTGGAGTTACACTGTCAATTTTACAAGCAAAATAAGAAAAATGCAAAAATTCACGAAATTTGACTACTTTGACAGTGTCTGCTGACTAGCTTGTTACAGATTTAAGCTAGATAATGTGCATAAATGTAGTTTCAGTCAAGTTCTTTAACGTGAAAAAGACAGCTATTAAATTCATTGAGTCAATCAAAAGTTATAGCACGTTATAAAAACTGTCGAAAACGTAACTACCACCTTAACTGCTGGAAAAAATTGTATATAGATGCAGAGATAGAACAAATAAAGAAAGATTTCTATACGCGAATTGCTAAATAATTATATATATAATTGATACTTAACTTCTACAATAACCTACTGTTTCATTCTTCGCTTGGGGTGCAACCCACGGGGGGCTTCCCCAAGTAAGGAGGTTCACAGCCCCATCTTGTGCATCTAGGAACTAAAATAATCCCCATAATCCCAATCCCATAATCCCAATAATCTAGTCCTAGTGTTAAATACGTTACAACAAAAGAATTTTTACAGTTAATACTTTATGCACACAAATGACAAAGCATGGTGAGACAGTCAAGAAAACTCACTTCGTCGACAGCTTTCGAAGAGGTCGATGCAGGAAATGGCACTATCTGAAATAGTAAGCGCGGTAACAGTTGAAAATACGCAAAGTCGAATTCGAAATTTCACTCACCCGTTATGTGGGGGCCGTATTCTCAAAATTACTCACAGGTAAAGTTGAGCTAAACTTACCCATTGGAAACGGTATGGTAAAATGGTACTCTCAGACACTGGGTAAAGCAAAAGCAAAATTTAAATAATGATCGCCGTAGTGTCATCGTTAAGATCCGGGTCACAACTTACTGTGCTTTGACACGTTATCAAACCTGCTAATTTTTAACCTCACCGGCCACGTTAGCCTTGTTTTCAACTTTGACCTTAACTTTACCCATATACATCATTATCTTTATCATTACCACTACTATCCGACCTTACCCACTGGTAAATTACCAGTGGATAACGATAGCGTAACTATACTGTACCAATGGGTAATTTTACGACTACGGCCCCAGAACAATTATTCCGATAGCTGTATTGCGCTAAAATGATTTTCCATATTGTATACATATTTAAGTAAAATTGATGAAAAATATTAAATAAAAAATACACCACACAGGAATCGATCCCTCTGGCACTAGCCTGACAACCAGAGACGCTAGCCACTACACCATACCGCATTTCCCAGTGGTTCCCGTCGGACTCTATTTCCCAACTGCACCAGTGCGTTGGACTGACCACATTCGGCTTCTACTAATGGCTTTAGACTGCCCATCATTTAAAGAAGCACTGAAATGGATAAATTCAGATTATGGTCAAAGACTATACAAATACATCGCCATCCCCCAAAATCATCCTCCACCCACCCCGTAACACGTGGATTTAGAAAAAATCGCGTAGCCCCCCCCCCCCCAGCCCCCAAGTCCACGGCTTATAATTCCCCCCCACCGATTTTGTCAGCTGCACATGTGTGATTAATTCAATACAATATGACATAAGCCGCTTAGTTTGAACATACATGTCAAGGGGGCTCAAAATTGGGCGGGAATTTGCGGGCCAATTTTGAAGACCTACCCTCCTGATCGTCCAAAAATTAGAGCACACACCTAAACGATTAAGAAGTTTTATAATTTTTAAAAAAAGGAAAACTTTTACCAATTTTGGCGACGTGAAAGTGTGTGGTCGGAAACCGAACTGTAACGTTTTGTCTCAAACATCAGCAGTTTTTGATAGGTCTTTAGATAACTAAAAGTACATATATAAACTTTTAAATTCCACTCGTTAGCCGATAACTGATGCGAAGCGCAAGTCAGCGACAAACGTTTCAACCAGTTACTCTAAATGCTCCTGTAAAAGTTGCATGGCAATTCAATTATATAAGTTCCACAGATCACTAGCGCAATAAGCATTACACCGTCGTTATCAGACATTAATGAGAATGCTGCTGACTAATAACCGGCACAGAAGGTAGTATCTTCTTCGCTTCTAGACTGTCGTGAATTCCTTTAATCGGGATACAGAGCTAAGCGGGGGGGGGTTAACTCAAATTGTTTCAAGACAGCACTGAATGATGACTCCACTATGGTGTCGTGCGAAATGAGTGTTCATTATGATTTCGAAAAAAGACGGAATCACTCCTCAATTACGCACATCAGTGAAAGCCTCCACAATCTGGAAATTAGGGTTGTATGCCTCTACAGTTCAATGCACTACACCGAATGAGCTCGGTACTGTATTAAAATTGAACTGAAGGCAAGGTAGAGCGGGGTAACGCGGGGTGTAACCATACATGGGCGTGGGGTTTATCACCCCCTCAGATGGCATGGCAAGTCCCCCCTCCAGACAGGTGGTTCACCCCTCCCCACCAGAATGATGGGAAGGCAGCTCACGACGGCAAAATCGAAGAGAAAAGCGCGAAAAAGTTACTCAGCTCCCTCCCCCCCCAGAATTTATTAGCTGCTCACGTATGTGTGCAACCCCACCTGTAAGTGAAAACAGTAGGTACTGAAATGGGGTGTACCCTTGAACACCGTCCATAAATGCAGGGCTATTTTGTAGTACGCGTCGGAAAGCTGTCATAGTGCATTATGAAGTGAAGACTACGTACTACACGTATTACTCTTCCTATTATGCGCACATAGTCGTAATAAATTACTGTCATGTCATATTTCAAACTGTTAACACTGAGCTCCGATATAGGCTTCAGTCATTCTCACACCTGTTGTAACTGCAAGATAGCGTAATTGAATGAAGAGAACTGTACTTACTGTAATGTAATAGTACGAAAGTTGTCAATCTACTTTTATTTTTTTTCCGGTTTAGCAAAATAAACTAACTAAAATTATTTACAAATCAACATTAAACATAGTTGTTACTTGTTTAAACTTTTAGAACAGATTAGAAATATCCAAGGTTTTATGAATGGAATATTGGACCGACAAACACAAGCTTGAGTAAAAATTGTAATTTGGATCCTGTCTCTTTCAGCTTGACTTCATTGACTGATAACATTTTGCCAGAACCAAACCGAGAACTTGAACCAATATTTTATTACAAACACAACAACATTACATGACCACTAACAAAAATATTTTTATTATAAACAATCTCAAAATACGATTAAGCGCCCACTCCTTTGTCGGACTTAACGGGATTTAGTTAGACTACGCGGATGAACAGCTTAAAACATTAACACCTTTAGACCACACAGATTTAAATCTAGTTAACTGATAAGGTAATTAATACTCCGTCTGAAGGAACATCTACACACGCTAAAGTTTAGCTTCTATGTTAACACTTCAGGAGAATGTTCAGACTAAAATGTAGAAGCGACCTCAATGTTAGAACACATATTTCGATTCCCCAAACTTCTGACTAAAATTTGTCCAGTGGCAGATAGTGGCACATGGATGTTAGGGCCCTTTTATGAAAAAATAGGCAATAAAATAACAATTAGCCAAAGAAAAACACGAAAAATAGGAGCCGCAACACCCCTGAAGGCTGGAAATCACGTAATCAAAGTAGCCATTATTCTGAATGCTTCAAATCAAGATTTCCCCGAAAATACCCAATGCACTAGCGTTGCAAAATGAACTCGGTAAATTGCGATCCATACAATATTTATTAACCATTTTTATTTTTCAAGTTTTCTCCGCACTTTTCTTGGCCCTCTTCATGAGTGTTTCCAGAGCAATCGGAGCCCACGACCCGCCGGAAATCTCGGAATCATAGACAAATATCACATTCCTGTCCAAATAGATCTGTTCCCGACCCAATTTATAGACCTGCTTTCCCTCGCGATACTTGTTGGGCACTGGCAAAAAGTCCAGCTCGTTTTCTTCCGCCTGAAACAAAAGCAACAAATCAACCATCATAATAATAAATCACCAAATCATCAAAATAGTTGAACCAAAACAACCCGATATGACGATGGGGCTATATTTAAACTTGTTGAGACATGTATAAACATACTTTTCGAAAACACAGTCGTAATAATCTCAACTACACAGCAAACCAAGGCTAGCGGTTTAACGGCATAAATTTACAGTTTATTCAGAAAAACAATCTTATTCAAAAAAATCAATCTCATTCAGACCGTCTGAATTTGAAATCCCACAAATTTGACCAAAATAAAACAGGCGGTCGTGCATAATTGAGACATCTTCGTTTTGCCACATCATAACAACCTCACATGCAACAAAAACAGAGTCATGTCAGTACCTTGAGTTCGACCAAATCTTTGAATGTTGTCGGCGTGTTAGATGAACTACCGACCAACAGCTAAAACAATATGATATATATAATTAATAGTTGCTCGAATATAGTAGCCTCTGCCGCCATAATCATTCCATTTCGGCTACCCCTTGACTTAACCCGCCACCACCTGCCCTTCCATAAAAACCAGACCAATCGTTTTTTCCAAAGCAATTACAGAAAAACCGCTCACAGAAATAAATTGACGCAATCAATTCAGCTAATATTTGGCATAAGAACTGACCGCGAGTCCAACATAGTTCATACAAAAAACTATCACATTTGGCCAAGTAAGTAGTTCTCTGGCAACGGCTTAGGCCAACCAAGAACAAAATGACAGAATTGAGCTCGATTCCGACTTACAGTCCATGTCCGTATATCCGGCAAAATTACAAAATAGTCACACCACTATTAATATTGTGTGAGATCAATAATTGTCGCGTGATGTGCGCGCAATTTTGCCGAATGAACGAACATACGGCTATAACTATGCATCGAGCCTAACAGGTCACGGACGCGTATGAACCAGACTTAACCCTCTGACGCCCAGAGGTTCTCTGTCTAGGCAGCCAAACTTTGACACCTTCCCGTTTTTTGTACATTGCTCGAGCTATGTCCGTCGCAGAGAGCTCGCAAAACCGCCAATCGATAGATAATATACTGGTGAACAAAACATGATGAGGGGTGCCTGAGGTTCACAGTGCGCATGAAAGAGTTGACTCTCTCTACCTGCATATCCTTGCTGTGCTGTGCCTTCGATTGTTCCATCAGCTTTAGTCGTTCATTGGCCGAGAGATAGGCCACCTCCTCTTTGGCCCCGCTCGGAGCCCAGCCACCACTCACGGCCCGGTTCATGATTTCAAGGGCGTGCCGAAACTGCTCTGAAAAAATACAATAAAATATAACTGAAAAAACAATACAAAATAACTTTAAATAAAATTCAGCTACGAAATAATATGGACCGGTCATATTGTAAAACCCGGTTTATAGTGTTGTCCTTAACAACATAGGGACAGGGTCAAGGAAGTTTTTGTTAGCAATAGTGAACCATTATTAACAAATCGTTTGTTTTAGTTTGTTTGCATACTATCTAGACTTGGCGCATACGTACTTCGAGTGACAAATGGGATTATTTGGCCAGATATTTTTGGTAACTCCCAACCGGGCCTAGAGCAACAAAAAATACCCAAAAAGAACTACACTATTATGCATACAAGAAAGTCGTGTAAAAAAACTATGAAATTTGCAAATGATTTGCAAATTTCCTGACAACCTCTGCACAATAAACTAAAACTCTTAATAACTTAATATTACAATCATGGGTCCTAGTACAAATCTTGTGAAAAAAGCATCGTTGCATTACATTACAAACGACTACATTATAAAAGTGCACAAATACGAACACCTTCTACACAGAACACTGATTTTTAGAGCTTTCTTAAGACTTAAGTTTTAAAACTTAATCTACCCCTGATCATCGGGACGTCGAGGAGTGTTTGTGGGAAGAGTGATTTCCAGCCCGTATACCACGCCGTGATCTCGTTGTAGTTTGGATTCACACAGCTCAGCCACGTATGTAGCGCCTTGTGCCACTGAAATTAAAAAAAAACATTGCTACTAACTAAGCTATTATCATCATCACTAATTACTATAATGATAGCTTCCTAGACACCGTCCAGTAATTTTTTTGTGAAGTGAAACTGAAGCATGGTGGATTCTAGCTGAACTGCTCTGCCGAAAAACATCCTTTTATACATTTTATACGTCCCTATAAGCGATTACAACAAAACTGCCTCGCTTAATGAGGAGTGGAAATCTCTGTACAAAATGCACAACGCTGAGATGAAGACTAGCGCACAGGCAATAAATAACCAAAACAAGCCTCATTCACAAAAGTTAACACCAAAATGTGCGTCAATAAAAACATCAATGTGCGTCATCATTTGGTCATCAAAACCCTATAGCCTTGAGCTTGAACACAAGCATAAGCTCGAAACTCCGCAACCACTGCCGCCTATACCTGTGGGAAAAAGTTATGCAGCAGCAGCTGTGCAATGAGCGCCGGCGACATGATGTCTAGCCAGTCCACCAGCCAGTCCCAGGGGCGCAGGTCCTGATTGGCCGGGTTCACTTGCCAGGTCTGCAGACACAGCTCCAGGCGGGGCACGATGTGGCGACTGATGAACGATTCCATGGCGCCCTAGACACAGATTAAACGGATTAACAGGATTAAGGCCTTAATCTCAAAACCCATTCTTAAACTAGCACTGGAGTAAACAGAGTGAAATAGGCAGTATGTGCATTAAACCATTAGGGTGAAAGTTTAATCCGACTAAATCAGCGCATCAAGGCAGGTCCTTCCATTTTTACATCTACCTAATAATATATAGCTCATTATTTCCACTGCTAAAATTACCGTAAGAATGAGTCTGATTTGGTGTAGAAAGTCCAGTCATTCCACAAAAATAAACTTCTCCAAGCTACTGTTAAAATACTAAAAAGTACCCAATCAAAAAACTATCAAACTAAGGCCATACCGGTTTGAAGACACCAATCCAGGGCTTGAGTATGGATTTTGCCGACTTGTCCGAGGGATGCCAGCCCCCTCCCTCGCTGAGCGCCTTGCCCAGTTTCTGTCGAATGGTGCCGTAGAGCACTTGCAGACGATCGCCCATCAGGGGCAGCCAGGGGTGCAGCCAGGAATGGATGGGCACACGGTCGGCGCAAGGGTTCCATCTGAAAAAATACTGTACAAACCGTACTAAAAGGAGTGTAAAAATGTAATAAAAAAGAGAAGAACTATAATTATTACTAGATCATTTTTTGCGACCATATCGGTAAACTGTTCCACATATAAGTTTAACTTACGTCTCACCTTGAGCTAAACTCTGTTAAAAAAAGACTTCGTTAAATCCCAGCTCAGTTAAACCTCAGTTTTCACCTAAATTCTCAGCGCCATCTACACTAATCTTCATTGGTGCAGCAAGCCCACTTGATTGGGTTTAAGAAATTTAAGCCTGAGTTAAAGCGGTCTAAGCTAATCCTCAGCTGAACGCATTCGGTGCAGTCCATCGCATAAGTTGGTTTAAATTATTTTGTCATTCACGGGGGAGGAGGTAAAAGGGCCATTTCATATTTGCCAAAAGGTTTTAAATTGGGGGGGAGGAGGTGCTAGGGCCATTTTAGCTATTTCTTTAACAATTCTGACAGTAAAACTATAATAGTAGTGGAACAATAACGACCGGCCTATGGCCAATATCCTGTAAAAGGGGGGCGTTGAAAACCTTTGACACAGGAAGGGGGGGCGGTGAAACCCTTCCCATGTACATGCGGGATACCACACCAAGACAATTTGCAGCCCCCTCCAGACTTACAAGTGAACCTCATTCTGTAATCGTGGCAGGATCAGCTGTTCTAGAATATTGTTCAGGATCCAGGTGGGGAGGACCGACTGCCAGGACTCCAGCAGGGTCAGCAAAGACTCGCTCTCTCGAGGCTTCCAACTGCTGAAAATAAAAATAAAATGAAAAAATCAAACTAGATAAAAAGAAAAAATGTTCACAACCCAAGTTTTTATTTACGGCACCGCGCGCCTCAGAGTATCAATGTTTAAAGTAAACTAAACCAAAGAAATCTACTGGAATACCGGGCCAGCAGCTTCTAACCAACGGGGTTGCGCTTGAAACAGTCGCAGTACAAGTAACAATTATAGCCTCCGAAACGCGCAGGTACGTAAGTAAGTTTTATACGTATTATGCAGCTTCGCCACATTTCTATTTTCGTGAACCCCGAAACACTTAAAACGTTAGTGCTAAGTTTCAAAACCCCTCAATAATATTTCATAATTTACTCAAAAATCACTCTTCGCACAGCCGGTAACCAGGCTTCCCAGATCAGTCGATGGTAGGGTTCCATTAGCTCCGGCTTGGACGGCGGCCGGAGGGTCCAGTCCAGGGAGCTGTCCTGCAGAATGCCTCGCCACTCTTTCAAAAGATCCAGACCCCGCAACGGTTCGTCCAAGGGTGACCAGTTGGCGTAGTATTGTTTTAGCTGGAATAGTTTTTAGACTTGGAAATATGCTGGCGAAACACTGCTTGACTTCACACTGAAGAACTAGTCGAACTAGTCTAAACTAGACGCACTTAGTCTCGTATTAAGCTATAATTTATGAAAACGACAGTATTTTTCTATTGCATTACTTTACGGTCTACGATCGATACCTACTAAACAGAAGTTCATAATATGAACTTATGTTTAGTAGGTAGTTCTTAAATATAAACTTCAATTTAAGAAAAAATAAAAGGCAATTCATATTATATTTCGAAAAATTCAAAGGCATTATCACTGCACAATTAAAAAAACTTCAATGACGTCTGCCCTTACAGCTATTTCTACAGCTCCTTTTTCTGCTTAATGGGAACCGGTCCAGGCTCAATACTTCAAAAAAGTCGGAGTCTCAAAATGTAAGGCTACCTCAGTCAGTGCGTCTGATCATAAACTGAACCTGTTTGGAAATTCAGTGTCAGACAAGATCAAAGAAAATCTGTATCTGGCATTAATCTGTTCTGAACCATCATCGGTAGCCAAATAATAAAAAAATGAAATTTGAAAAATGTATCAATTACAACTAATTAGAAATTAAAAAATTATATGTACCGGTGGCAAAACTGTAGTAACGGCAAGACCACCTAAGCTGTAGATTTTATATTCTTCATAAAAGTCAGATTGCAGCGTGGTAAACATGTCCTTGCAATCTTCCAGGCTTAAGTCTTTCATCTCGCTATATCTGAAACAAGAAACAAAAAAATTACATTAAACAGAGAACTAAACGGCAAGAAATTCGAATGAAAACATTTATATAGCTTATGAATAACAAGCGAGCAGTGCATTATAAATCATAAAAAAGTTCTGAAAAATTAAGTCAATTTGCAAGTTAT
>JASANF010015550.1:0-80000 GCA_030248245.1 Trissonchulus sp. WLG1_4 | reverse complement strand
AAAGTGGGGGGGGGGGGGGGTACAAAAAAGTGGGGGGGGGGCTAAAGTGGGGGGGGGGGGGGGGGCGACGAAAAGTGGGGGGGGCTCCGAAAAGTGAGGGGGGGCCCCCCCCCCCCCCCCCCCCCCCCCCGGTCAAAAAATGCCGGTCTTGTTTCGTGTTTTGGAGATATTGAGGAGATGGCTATTTTGTTTGGATAGTTTTGTGCGTTGGTGTTGGTCGTTGTGTGTGGTTGTTTTGTAGTGGAGATTTTTTTGTTGATTTTTCGGTGGTGGTGGTAGTATTGTGGTTGGTTGGGGGGTGGAGTGTAGGTGATGATTTTTAGTGTGAGATTTGTTTGTATGTGTTGGTGTGTGTTGTATTTAGGGTATACATTTGGGTTTTTGGCGTGTGGGTGGGGTGGGGGCGGTGGGGTTGTTTGGTTGTTGGGTTGGGCTTCGGTGTGTGTTTTTGCTGGTTCTTTGGCGCTTTTGTTTGTTTGGTTTCGTTTTTTTTGGGTTTTGTTGTTTTGTTCTTTTGTGGGTGTGGCTGTTGTTTTGTGTTGCTTTTGTTTTTGTTTTCTTATTTCAAGTTTCAAAAAGCCCGAGCTTCTGGGGGCGGTGCGGCGGGGTTTTGTTGTTGAGTTGGTTGTTTGAGCAGTGGTTGCGGGGTTGGGGCGGCAGCGGGGTTGGTTGTTGATTTGGTTGTGTGAGGTGGTGGGGGTGGGTTGCGCCCTGGGGATTGGAAAATGAGATACTTTCATATTTGTGTGGCGGCGGTCGGTTGTGGCGTTTCGTTGTTTGGTTTTTTTGTTGTTTTTTTTTTTTTTGTAGCATGGCTGGGGGTGCTGTTGTTGTTGGTTGATGGGTGGCGGGCTGCTTGGCTCGTCTTCCCCGGTTTCTTTGTTATATCTATCTTAGTTGTGTTTCTTTTTCTAGCGTGTTGTATATATATATTTGCGGCTTTGGGGCGGTGTTGGTTTCTTCTGGGTTGGGTGTCTAGCTATCGCTTCGCGTCTCTTGGGTAGCTATGTTCTATGCGGCTTCTTTCTGCTTGGCTATCGTTTTAGGTTGAGCTTGCTGTTCCGCTTGCAGGTTGCCTTCTCTCGCGCTTTGCTTTGTTTTTGGCTTCGTTTGCTATTCCTCTTCCCAACCCGAAATTGCTATTTTCAGAGTCACATGAGTGCCGGCATTTTTTTACCGGGGGGGGGGGGGGGGGGGGGCCCCCCCTCACTTTTCGGAGCCCCCCCCCCCCCCCCCCACATTAGCCCCCCCCCACTTTTTTGTACCTCCCCCCCCACTTTAGCTATTCCCTTAAAATGTGTGGAACACTGGTAATTCCATTTTTCACGCACTGCGACCTGAACTACGGCTCATGGACCGCAACTTCGCGTTCTGGAAGCTGTTCAGGTATGGAATTTCCCCGACGACCTTGGTAAGTCAGCAGGCTTGACTTACCTGGAGGAAACCACTGCGTCGGTTTATTTTTTTTGCAACTGCTTCTGCACCAAGCCTCACGTGCTGTGTCACTAATATAACATTTATAGCATAACTAAATGACCACTAAATTAAACTCAAGTTTGTTTTTTTGCGATTAAATTTAAAATTTCTAGCGTATTAAATTAGAAACTTCAAAATCGCTGAAAAAACTATATGAAACTGATTTTGTCCATAAAATTTGGAAGACGACTTACTGACAGTTGAAACCATTCTTCATTTAAAAGTCACTTTCAGAAAGTATATTTATATATATATTTATAATATTTATTTATAATATATAAGTATCATGAAATCTGTCAACACTGTGTCGTCTTGTTGTGTGCTGTACGCATTAAAATGGATTTTTCTCATTCTTCATTATGTAGCTTTTGAAACATTAAGCTAATAGGTTTCGTCCATAACATAGTGTAACATTAGGATATTATATAAATATTGCGCAAGGATTCCATCAAACACCCGAAAGTAAGAATCACTTTTTATTTAACTATATAGCAACATTAAAGCACAAAAATGCAGCAGAAATGATTTATTCAAATTAATATTACAGTAGTTAACGGACATAAGCATTCAATATTGTGCAGTATATTTTTATTTATTAGGTTAGTGCCCCCCCCCCCCACTTTCCTACGCCCCCCCCCCAAACCCCCCCCCCCCCAGGGGGGGGGGGCGAAGCCCCCCCCCCCACTTTTAAAACCCAAAAAAAATGCCAGGAGTGAACTAAGCTTTGGACTACTAAATGTGTCACAGTGCACTAAAACTAAAGTATAATATATAAAGTATAACATGCACATCTATATCTATAATTCCACAGAATATTATATTTATATCATCACTCTAAAAATATTTTATAAATGATATCAGAATTCTTGATATGTAACTATCAACTGACCATAAGTTTGCTTGTTCTTTGACATTTTTCGACGTTTCATTGGATTCCATGCCGAATCCAAGTCAAACTGATTGACTTCGAAAGCCTCCAATTCCTCTTCATCGTCCATTTCTGGACTTGAATAATTATATGCTGGAACAAAATATTTAAGAACACGCAATATTGCTGAAAAAATACCTGGGACACACATTACACGCAAACCCGTAGGACCTATTTTTTGTTGAGTAGTTAAGCAGCTGCAGTCTGCGGTAATCAGATGGGGTAAAAAATGCAAAATACAAGATTTTTTGCTTAGCTGGTTTAAGGTGGCGCTCCTGAAATGTGAATTTTTTAAAAACGGCAGTCTGCTGCCAGTTTTAGATGCACAATGGCAAGCTGGTGTAAAAGTAAGCCTAAACACAAAAAATGAAGTTGATTGATACAAATTGGCATTCACTGTAGAGCAAACGTGAGTGGAATTTCGGCTTGCAATTTCTCTTCGCAAGTAACTAGCTTTTGCACAATCATTAACTCATTTTGTTTGCCTCAACGCGATCGAGCGGTCGCAAAATATCATTTTTGATGAATTTGATTGATATATTGAAAAACACTAAAATCGCGATTTTCGAAAAAACATAAATTTGACTAAATTTTTTAAATACTATCGATTTGCTCAAAATCTAATTTTGCGACCGCTCGAAGACGACAAGGTGCATTTATGTACCAAATTTTAACTTTTTTTTTGTCGAGCCGATTTTTTAAAATCGCAAGCCAGCCGAAAATTTGCGTTTGTATTCACACCAGGGTTTTTTTTTTCAAATCGACCACTGCTCAAATCTTGTTCTTTTTTATTTTTGAGTGTTCTTTTTTACGATGACTTGTTCTTTTTTACTGAAAGTTTTAATTGGCGTTGTACTCATGTTTTTAACCAAAATATCTATTCATACATCCATCTACAATATTGTGTTCCCAGAAAAAAATTTTGGGCGGAAACTTTTTGATTTTTTGCAATGGGTTAAAATGCACTTTGTATCAATTTTAACGCTTAAATACGCATTACAAGCGTAAATCCACTACGCCGCAGAGTCGCAAGGGTCTGGGGGCGGCAGCCACCAGAAAAAACTGGATTATTTCAATTTTTAGGCCAAATTTGGTTAACTGGAAAGGTGTCAGAAATTTTTTCCGACAAGCAAATTGAAACAAAAGATGGGAGAAAACGTCACATCGGAAAGTGTATTACACAAGTATATAAATGTAGCATATAATATAATGTATTTGTGTATAATACATGCATTGACTTTGCTGCAGGACTTTTTTGAAAATCTGTACTGTGTGAAAACGGCGTATTTTCATTTTTGACTGAGTATTTTTAGAAACAATTGCGTATTTTTTCACACTAGTATAGAATTGGCTAAAAACATAGCCAACGCCTTCAGAAGGCGTTTCAAGCAAGTCTAGTACAACGAACATAACATTTAGGTGGACTTGACTTAAAAACGTTAGTTTTGGTCACAGAATGACATGTTGGCGTGTTTTATTTTCCAAGCAATTTCTTTGAAAACAAGATCGATCTGTGTTGAAAGACAGATGATGCCCCAATTTAGAAAGAAGAAAGAAATGGAGGCGCCGAGAATCGAACCCGGGCCGCTTGCTTCGAAGACAAGAATGCTAGCCACCACTACCACAGCCCCCGAGTCTCATAGGATCTAATTCTCATTTACAACAGGGTGCCCCCTTCGAACATCGTTGCGACCCTGATACTAAGCTAATAGATGGTGCACAACGCACCTATACACACTTGCTTACGCTTTCATGATAGACTATTTAGCAAGGAACACATGTAGTTGCTGGGGTTTGGGGGCGGCAGCCCCCAGTACAAAAATTGAATTTTTTTTTAATTTTTAGGCTAGATTCAGTCAATTGGAGACGCATCGGAAATTTTTTCCGGCTAACTTTGATTTAGTGCCGCTTGATGGGCACATGAAAGCTGCGTAAATCCTGCGTATTTTTATTTTTGACTACGTAAATTTAAGGTCCACTGCGTAAATACGCAGTATTTTACGCAAAACGCCAACCAGGTCAGACTGAAGCGGGGGGGGAGAAATTATTTTCGATTCCAATTCGCTTCCTACCCCATTTTTAATAAAAATATGAAACCCCCATCGTCAGCCATGCCCCCAATCTGATCTCTAGCCCCCAAAATAGCTGTCGCCCCTTTTAATAAAAATCTGAAGTGAAATTATTGGTGTTAAAACCCTTAGGGGTCGAATAAGTCGGAAAAACGGCATTTTTTCGACTAATGATCCGGAGTCCCCCTATATCCCCCAAACCTAGGGGGGGTCAAAATTGAACGCCCTTTCGAATAGGCTAGGTTAGAAGTTTGTAGGGTGCAAGCTTTAGCTGGAAATCAAACTTTGTCAAAAAATTAAACTTTACATGAAATTTTTTGCGCAAAACTGGATTTAGGCAAAAATACTGAATCAAATTAAAACCTGTCGCTACCATTGGAAGAGCAAGTTCTAAGCTACTAAATGCTGAAAAAATTTTGTAAATCGGTTCAGGCTTTGAAAAGTTACAAAACTTTTTCTGAAGCTACCCGAGCCAGGCTGATTGAAGCGTTACAGCACAGGTAAGGTATATACAGTGCAAATTTCGATCCATAGCTGGGAATTTTTTTTAAAATATGGAGCTGATAGGTGTACTTTAGTGCAGCAAATTTATTTTTGATGCTTATTAGCAGGTTTTCCCATAAAATTAGGCCTCAGGCTTAGGCTTAGGCTTAGTGCTTAGGCTTAGTGCTTAGTGCTTAGGTTAGGCTTAGGCTTAGTGCTTAGGCTGAGGCTTAGTGCTTAGGTTAGGCTTAGGCTTAGTGCTTAGGCTGAGGCTTAGTGCTTAGGCTCAGGCTTAGTAGGTGGGTCAGAAAAGGCTTAGTCTTAGTTGTTTGCATCAAATCAAAGGACACTTGCTACTGTGGAATCATAAATAAAGCTGCACTTTTAAACCGAAAGTGACTGTCAGTCCCAGCTTGCTGCTGAGCATCAGTGACGTTTTTAAATCGTATTTATGGTATTCGCTTTCAGTTAAAATCGCTACTTATGCCTAATGATGCTTAATTTTATATGAAAATGTAATTAATTTATTGTATATGCGAAAAGAATGTAAAAATTTTGATATGCAAGCTCAATTTAACTATGTATATTTCGCCTCTTTTCAGTTGGCAAAATTACTATTTTTAGTATAAATGAGCTAAATATGTTGCTAAGAGAGCTGTATTAAATATATTATTATGTGTTATTTTATGACAATCAAACTTCAGGCTGATATTACGACTGAATTGGTCATAATTTTCGACGATTAGCCCTAATATGTCGAAAAACGATAATTTTTGACAAAAAATGAATTTTTTCGTATAGGAATAAATCGTTAACGTTTTTTCACTTGGAAAGTGCTAAAAATGAACTCAGCGTATGCGAAAACCTATAAAAACGTGTTTTCACGGTGAAAAAATGTCAGTTTGAATTTCTCCCCCCCCCGCCTCAGTTGCGCCAAAAACCATGCTTGGCTGATAATTATAATAAGGAATAGTATACAAGCCACAGAGTTGCAGGGGTCTGGGGGCGGCAGCCCCCAGAAAAAAATTGGAGATTATTTCAAATTTTAGGCCAAATTTGGCCATGGAGACGTATCGGGAATTTTTTCGGTGGGGCAAGTAAAACCAAAGGGGGAAGTTTGCGTAAAAATTCACTGGGAAAAAATTTCAGGTAGGGGAGTTCGCTTCCTCCCCCGATGCGCCCTATCCATGTATGAGGGCGAGTTATGGGGGTGTCAGAATCGAAAGGCAGTTGGAGTGGGTCCCAAGAATTGTGGCAAAATTGGGTGTAAATGGCGTTTTTGCAATATTGTACAAAATTTACGGTATATATAAATTTATATAAATTTTCGGTCGATCATGGAGCCTCCAAAATTTGGGTTGAGAGGCAACCCCAAATTTATATAATTTATATGCATATATTATTATACCACTTCTTACTGAAGCTAGTTTTCAACGGAGTCTGTAGTCTCTAGTATTTTATTTGTAAGTTCAATAAAGTCCTCTAAACGTCAAACCACGCGCCCCCTTCGAATACTAGGACAAGCCCCGTCCCACACCCCATCCCAATGTTTATACATTTACGCTGCTAAATGCTGCTTCTAAACACCATGGACCCTAGTCCTATACACATTCGCAGCACTGCAAAATGAAAAAAGAATGAACTGTTCAGTTTTAAGTTTCGCCCTAGAGAGACACCATTAGAAAGAACATAATAGCAGTCCCCAGAAAATTTTTTGAAATTAGACACATTTTTGGTGCACTGTAAACACGATTCTGGCGTTTTTTACGGCTGCAGCTGGCTGTTCTACGGTTGTTCTTTTTTATTTTTTGCTGTTCTTTTTTAGAAAATGGTGTTCTAAAGAACATAATTTGGAACAAAAAAAACTCTGATTCACACGCACTATATTTCTGTCTCATGCAAAAAATATTGCGTTATTTCACAAAAAAATTACACCACACTCAATAAAACACCAAAAATTTTAAAGTGAGTTTAACTAAAACGCAGCTGGTTGTGTTTTCCAGTCTTTCAAATTCATTACATACGTGTAAATGCATTGAGCCATTGGCTTTAAAGGTGGCACTCCTGAAATGTGGGTTTTGGCCATTTTTAAAACGCGCAAAAATAAACATCCATCGTAAGAACAAAAGTTTTTCAGAAGTGAAATTCCTTCAATTTGATGTAAATATCATATAAAAAAATTTTTGAACATTTTTGAGCAAATTTCGTCAAGAAAAATAGATTTTTACGGAAATGCCTTCACAAGCCAGTGCATTTACACGTATGTAATGAATTTGAAAGGCTAAAAAACACTAGCAGTTGTGTTTTACTGAAACGTAATTAAAAATTTTTGGTGTTTTATTGAGTGTGGTATAATTTTTTTGTGAACTAACGCAATATTTTCTGCATGAGACAGAAATATAGTGCGTGTGAATACAAACGCAATTTTTTGGCTTGCGATTTTAAATTGGCTTAACGAAAAAAGTTAAAATTTGGCACATAAATGCACCTTGTCATCTTCGAGCGGTCGCAAAATTTGATTTTTGGCAAATCGATAGTATCTAAAAAATTTAGCCAAATTTATGTTTTCCAAAAATCACGATTTTAGTGTTTTTCGATATATCAATCATATTTATCAAAAAAGACTTTTTGCGACCACGTTGAGGCGAGGAAAATGAGCTATTGATTGTGCAACAGCTGCGAAACTTACTTGCGAAAAGAAATCGCAAGCCGAAATTCCACTCACGTTTGGTCTAAAGTGAATGCTAATTTGTATCAATCAACTTCATTTTTTGTATTTAGGCATACTTTTACACCAGCTTGCCATTGTGTATCTAATATTGGCCCCAAACTGCCGTTTTTTGAAAAGTCACATTTCAGGAGCGCCACCTTAAGGGGGCGCTCTGAGTAACTTCCAATAATTCAAATTGCTATATTTTTTTGTTTCTTGCTGATACGAACTTTTTTGCTTAAGTTTGATCAAGATGAACACCAGGCAAGCATTTTTGCAAAGTTTTATGAGTCTCGGAACATTTTAGCAAATTTTATGACTGCATCAAAATTGAAATTTTGAAAAATTTGACTAATTTTTGAAATGACGTAGCTCAATGGTGCCTCAACCAAATTTAACAATCTATAGCTTAAATTAAAGACAATTATCTTGCCAAGGTGCCATTTTTGTCAAATTTTCGTTACCGGCGACAAATTTTTAGTTATTTTACTTTCTATCAAAAGTGACGTTTTAAAAAGCCTATCATATTGAGCCAAATCATAATAATTACAATTCAAGAAGTTCGGCACCTCCATAAACGTCTGCTTCAACAGTCTGCAGAGTTTCAAGCGGATCGGTTTTCGCAGCTGATAGTAATCTTAAAAAAATGTACGCTATAGCCCATTTTCAGAAACCTGAAGTTTGCCTACACATACGTATTTTCCAAAAAATAGAGCTAATTTTTCTGTACTAAAATCCGTTGAGAAAAGTTTCAGAAGCCAAAAAGTAGCTAACGAAAAATTAGTTTGAAAAATAGTGCATTTTTGGCAATATTGGTCAACGTATTTTGGAAATTTTTTTAGAAATGTTTGCCTACATAAACGACTTTTTGAAAAGTTGCAACTAGCAATTAGCTACAAAAAACTGCTTCAAAAAGTACAAAAAGCCATATAGAATTTTTTGGTATATCGATTTGAAGATTTTTTCCCATTGAAAAATAGGTTAAAATTTCAAGTTGAACCAAATTGGACGTTATATACATCAAATGAAAGCTAATTTAATTTGCAACAACTTTTCTTCTTGAGTTTATTAACAAAAACTTACGTGAAAAAGTTTATCGCCCAAAGTCGGTTATTCAGAGCGCCACCTTAAGGTGGTAGTAACGAATGTGCAGTGATTTTTAAATTTTTGAAAAAATTTAGTTGATTCAAACTGTATTTTTTGAAAATAAAGTCTGTAAAAAATTGATTCATATACACAAAATGGCCAATGAAGCTAGCGGGATCATGTAAAAAATTTTTAGGAGCAAGCCAATCCAACAAGCCAAACTACACTACAGGAGAATGGAAATTTAACAGTTTTGGCCACTTTTCTAAGCGCATGCGCAGCGCATAAACACAAAAATGAACATGAATAAACTTTTGCAAATTTTCTAGACCCTAAATTAAAATTTTTCAAATTGCTTATATTTTTGCGCAGATATAGAACCCGAAATTTGAGTGTGAATAGACACTTTTTACTTTGAAACCGTATATTTCATTTAATAATCGACAAATCATAAAATCGTGCATTTTGGGTCTAGATAATTTACTTTTAATTATTTTTGCCATTTTTCGCATGTTTTTGTTCTTTAAACTTTTCAAAAAGTGGCCAGATTTGAAAGTGCTCAAAAAAGCCAAATTGGTCTACTTTTAACACGTGCCATACAAATCATCATTACAGTTGTACAATAAAACTTTGTTTAAATGTAGAAGAAAAGTAGCGCTTTCTAACGATATAAAAATTATGCGCTAAAGTTAATTAATTATTGAAAACTAGCCTGTTGAAAAACACTGCACATTCGTTACTACCACCTTAAGGGGGCGCTCCGGGAATCAAAGATTTGGGCCGTATTTTTTAAAAACAGCCAAAATGACCTATCATTCTTGAAGGAAAGTTGCCCAAAATACTATTTCAGATGTTTTGACGTGCATATCTCCATAGCAAAAAATTTGGAAAAAATTTGACAAATTACTGATTTTATTCGACTTTTACACAAATTCAGCAAGTAAGCCAGTGCATCAACGCTTTTTGAGGTTTTCCAAACAGATGATACGTAGACTTTATTAGTCGTAATGAAAAATTAAACCAATTTTATTGCGTTCTGTGCAAAAAAATCGCACAAGAAACCATTTTCAGAAGCAGCAGACTCAAATATAGGCTGTGTGAATACAAAACCAATTTTTCGGCATTCGATTATAAAATGCTGGTAAAATATTTTTCTACAAAATTTTACGCAATTATAGCCTTAGGCTCTGCGCAGTTGAACAAGTTTTTAGTTTTTTAAGATAAAGCTTAGCAATATGAATTTTATTGTTCAGAGTTCGACTTCGAAAACACATAATGACATTTTTTTATCCAAATCCGACATAAATGTTAAAAACCAAAATAATGTTCAACTAGAACGACATAAGCTACATTTTGGTACATAAAGTGTGACTATACGCAAAGCATAAGCAGAGTTATCGTTTGCCGAAAATTCACTCACGTTTGGTGCTCTGGGAGTCACGTGACATGATCACGTGATTTGAAATTTTGTCTCCAGTGTTCTTTTGTGCCATACTACATATATGTATAGTAAAGTTTGACATTTGCAAACTTTTTTGCCATTTTTCGATGTAACCCCTGATTCCCGGAGCGCCCCCTTAAGGTGGCGCTCTGAATAACCGACATTGGGCGATAAAATTTTCACGTACGTTTTTGTTAATTAACTCAAGAAGAAAAGTTGTTCCATATTAAATTAGCTTTCATTTGATGTATATAACGTCAAATTTTGTTCAACTTGAAATTTTTACCTATTTTTCAATGGGAAAAAATCTTTAATTCGATATACCAAAAAATTCTATATGGCTTTTGGCACTTTTTGAAGCAGTTCTATGTAGCTAATTGCTAGTTGCAACTTTTAAAAAAGTCGTTTGTGTAGGCAAACCTTTCTAAAAAAATTTCCTAAATACGTTGACCAACATTGACAAAAATACAGTATTTTTCAAACTAATTTTTCGTTAGCTACTTTTTGGCTTCTGAATTTTTTCTCAACGGATTTTAGCACACAAAAATTAGCTCTATTTTTGGAAAATACGTTTGTGTAGGCAAACTTAAGGTTTCTGAAATTGGGCTATAGCGTACATTTTTTAAGATACTGTCAGTTGCGAAAACCGATCATCATGAAACTTTGCAGACTGTTAGAACAGATGTATATGGAGGCGCCGAACTGCTTGAATTGTAATTATTATGATTTAGCTCAATATGATAGGCTTTTTAAAACGTAACTTTTGATAGAAATTAAAATAACTAAAAATTTATCGCAAATAACGAAAATTCGACAAAAATGGCACCTTGGCCAGCTAATTGTCTTCAATTTAAGCTATAGATTGTGAAATTTGGTTGAGGCACCACTGAGCTACGTCATTTCAAAAATTAGTCAAATTTTTCAAAATTTCAATTTTGATGCAGTCATAAAATTTGCTAAAAAGTTCCGAGACTCAACAAACTTTGCAGAAATGCTTGCCTGGTGTTCATCTTGATGGCACTTGAGCAAAAAGTTCGTATCAGGAAGAAACAAAAAATTATAGCAATTTGATTTATTGGAAGTTACTCAGAGCGCCTTCTTGAGGCGATGCATGAAAAAATCTTATTTTCTTGCTCAAAAGGCTCAAAAATTTTAAAAATTTTTTTCACGTGATATGGGCATCAAATTAAAGGAAATTCACTTCTGAACAACTTTCGTTCGTACGAGGCATGTTTATTTTTGCGCGTTTTTAAAATAGTGGCCAAAACCCACATTTCAGGAGCGCCACCTTAAGGTGGCGCTCCTGAAATATGACTTTTCAAAAAACGTCAATCTAGGGCCAATTTTAGATGTGCAATAGCAAGCTGGTGTAAAAGTATGCCCAAACACAAAATAAGAAGTTGATTGATACAAATTAGCAGTCACTGTAGCCCAAACGTGAGCGGAATTTCGGCTTGCGATTTCTCTTCACAGCTAGATAGCTGTTGCACAATCAATAGCTCATTTCGCTTGCCATAACGTTACCGAGCGGTCGCAAAATATTATTTTTGATGAATATGATTGGTATACTGAAAAACACTAAATTTCTTAAATATATACTTTCTTTTTGCTCAAAATGAAATTTTGCGACCGCTCGAAAACAACGAAGTGCGTTAAGGTGGCGCTCCTGAAATATGACTTTTTAAAAAACGTCAATCTGGGGTCAATTTTAGATGTGCAATAGCAAGCTGGTGTAACAGTATACCCAAACACAAAATAAGAAGTTGATTGATACAAATTAGCATTCACTGTAGAGCAAACGTGAGTGGAATTTCGGCTTGCAATTTCTTTTCGCAAGTAAGTTTCGCAGCTGTTGCACAATCAATAGCTCATTTTCCTCGCCTCAACGTGATCGAGCGGTCGCAAAATCTTATTTTTGATGAATATGATTGATATATTAAAAAACAGCAAAATCACGATTTTCAAAAAACGTACATTTAACTAAATTTCTTAAACACTTTCGATTCGCTCAAAATCAAATTTTGCGACCGCTCGAAGACAACGAGGTGCATTAATGTGCCAAATTTTACGTTTTTTCGTTGAACCAATTTTTTAAAATCGCAAGCCGAAATTTGTGAACTAACGCAATACTTTCTGCATGAGACAGAAATGTGCGTGTGAATACAAACGCAAATTTTCAGCTTGCGATTTTAAAAAATTGGCTCAACAAAAAAAGTTAAAATTTGGCACATGAATGCACCTTGTCATCTTCAAGCGGTCGCAAAATTTGATTTTTGGCAAATCGATAGTATCTAAAAAATTTAGCCAAATTTATGTTTTTCAAAAATCGCGATTTTAGTGTTTTTCGATATATCAATCATATTCATCAAAAATGACTTTTTGCGACCGCTTGAGCACGTTAAGGCGAGCAAAATGAGCTATTGATTGTGCAACACCTACTTACTTGCGAATAGAAATCGCAAGCCGAAATTCCACTCACGTTTGGTCTACAGTGAATGCTAATTTGTATCAATCAACTTCATTGTTTGTATTTAGGCATACTTTTACAGCAGCTTGCCATTGTGTATCTAAAATTGGCCCCAAACTGCCGTTTTTTGAAAAGTCATATTTCAGGAGCGCCACCGTGCCTAATTTCAAGTTTTTTCGTTGAGCCAATTTTTTAAAATTGCAAGCCGAAAATTTGCGCTTTTATTCACACGCACTTTATTTCAGCATCATGCAGAAAATACTGCTTTATTTAAAAAAAAATTACACCAAACTCAATAAATCACCGAAAATTTTAAAGTGTGTTCAAGTAAACCACAGCTACTAGTGTTTTTCAATCCTCCAAAATCATCACATACGTGTAAATTACACTGGCTTATAAAGCCATTTTCGTGAAAATCTATTTTTTTGCTGAAAAAAGCTCGAAAATGTTCTAAAAAATTTTCATGTGATATTCGCATCAAATTGAAAGAAATTTAAGCCTGAACAACTTTCGTTCTCACCATGTATGGTTATGTTTGCACATTTTCAAAATACTGGTCAAAGCCCACATTTTAGGAGCGCCACTTTAAGGTAGCGCTGCGAATAACTTCCATAACTTTATTATCTTATACATCATTTATATCATCATCGTCATTTGTCGCGAAGGCTCGTCCGCTTTCACCGACGAAGCTGTTTGACGTTGACAATGCGTGTCAAACGTCCATTTTTTGGTCTTAGGGCATTACAATAGTCTTCCAGAAGTCTTTAACACAAAAAATGTTCTTCGTCATTTTCCGGCCAACGTTCGTTATTTGTCGCGAACGACGAAGCTCGTTGTACGCCGACGAAGAGGGAACTTTTTTTGCACAGTACTGTAAGTCGACGTAGGTTCTAGCTCGAATGAATTTCGTTTAAATATATTGAAGCCTGCTACAAAGCTCTGTTTCTGAGTTTCACGTGCCTGCTGCCTTGTTCTGATTTTTTATCACCGATTAAAAATTTCTATTTTCGCTAAATGCGCATAGTTTTTCAAACGGCATAATTGAGCGAATTTTTGTTCAAATTTTACGATCTATAGCTTAAACTGTAGGTGATTATGTTGCCAAGGTGTATCTTTTCTTATAATTTTAATCCAATTGTTTTGGCTCAAAGTCAAAATACACTAGTTTTTCTAAAATTGGTCAACTTGAAATCGCTGCAGAACTTCACCAAAAACAGAAATCAACATTTTTCGAAGAACGTACACCTGAATCTACTTATTTTCTAACTTTAAGTCAAATTTCACAATGAGAAAACGACATGGAGGAGAGCTATCACGTTTCAAAAAAGGCTATTGCCGATCAGAAAAATCTGAGGTTTGTCCACACAAACGACAGTGTCAAAAAATAGAGCGTATTTTTTAATGCAAATAACCATTGAGAAAAGTTGGAGATGCCAAAAAGTAGCTAACGAAAAATTAGCTTGAAAAATAGTGCATTTTTGTCAATATCGCTCAACGTAATTTGAATTTTTTTTACAAATGTTTGCCTACACAAACGACTTTTTAAAAAGTTGCAGTCACCTATTATCTGCGAAAAACCGTTATCAAAAGTAACAAAAGCCATATACAATTTTTCGGAAAATCGATTTGAAGATTTTGCCATATTAAAATGCAGGTCAAAAAAATAATTTCAACAAAACTACATGTTGTGTATATCAAGCGAAAGCTAATTCACTGCTGAACAACCTTTCTTCAAGAACAAAGACCTGAAAACGTGACTGAAAACTTTTACTGCCCGAAGTCAGTTATTCGGAGCGCCACCTTAAGGTGGCGCTCCTGAAATGTGGGTTTTGACCACTATTTTAAAAAAGCACAAAAATAAACATGTCTCGTAAGAACAAAAGTTGTTCAGAAGTGAATTTCCTTTAATTTGATGCCCATATCACATGAAAATTTTTTAAAAATTTTTGAGCTTTTTGAGCAAGAAAAATAGATTTTTTTTAGAAATCGCCTTACAAAGCCAATGTATTTACACATATGTAATGAATTTGAAAGACTAAAAAACACAACCAGCTGCCTTTTAGTTAAACATACTTTAAAACTTTCGGTATTCTATAAGGTAAAAAAGCTTCTATATTTTTTACAATTTATCAATGCTCTGAGCTGAGTATATACTTCACATTTCACATACAGCTTCACGGTCCGAACAGGTATACTGTACTACTCCGCAGCCACTAAAGCAAATTTTGTGTGCATAAACTACAACTTTTTATATATAGTCTGTGTAAACAAAATTAAACAAATTTAAGGGGGTAGTTTCGCGAAAGCAGTCAATTTTGCGTAATTGTAAAACATTTTTAGAAGCAAATAAGACATCATTCTTTATATATTTTAAAAATATATGTTAAGGCAAGTATTTTCGCCAAGTTTCATCAAAATTGATGCAGTATACTGTTTGCAATGAGGTCGCAAAGTCGGAAAAATGACGTTTTAAAAACCTATTCACATTCGATTTTTTCGTCACAATTATCAACTTATTTGTTTAGTTTGTTTACATAAACTAAAAGGACATATGTTGTAGTTTATGCAGACAAAATTTAGTGCAAATTGCTTGAGTGGTTGCGGAGTAATACCTGTTTGAACTGTGAAACTGTGCGTAAACAGTGAAGTACTCACAGCAATAATGATAAATTGTGAAAAATTTAGACGCTTATTTTAAAATCAAAAGAAAAACGAACCTTTATTTTTCTTATTTCTTATTTGTGGCAAAAAACTGTGCGCCGACACGTTATGTGTGGTTCACAAGTTGGCCAATCTGATATCTGGCAGAATTTTTTGAATTTTCATGTCCTTATTGTGTGATGTCTGGCTTACAATCGGTGATTGGTTCAAGATATTGGTAGATATTGGTAGTCTACTGTCTGGCAGTACTTATTTAACACAGTATAGCATTGGACTAGTTTCTCAGTGAACGTACAAGTTCAAAGCAAAAAGATCTCTTTTTGCAACCTATGAGCAAAACTGCTTTCACGACACTACCCCCTTAAACAAATAAATTAAAATCAAATCGAATTATGACGAAATTATCGAATGTGAATAGGTTTTTAAAACGTCATTTTTTGACTTTGCGGCTTCATTGCAAACTGGGATGTATGATGCCCCGATTTCGCTGAAACTTTTCCATTTTACGTAAAATTACTTAAGGGGGTAGTGTCGCGAAAGCAGTCGATTTTGCGCGACTATCAAACTTTTTCAGTGAAAGATTAGGTTATTATTCTTTATATATTTTAAAAATATTTTTCAGGGCAAATATTTCTGCCAAGTTTCAGCAAAATTGATGCAGCAAACAGTTGGCAGTGAAGTCGCAAAGTCGGAAAAATGACGTTTTGAAAACCTATTCACATTCGATAATTTGGTCACAATTAAAAAACCTTTTGTTTAGATTTTTTACACAAAGTAAAAGCACATATGCTCTAATTTATGCACACGAAAGTTAGTGCAAATTGCTTGAGTGGTTGTGGAGTAATGCATGTTTGAACTGTGAAACTGTGCGTAACCTATAAAGTACTCACAGCAATAATGATAATTTGTAAAAAATTTAGACATTAATTTTGAAATCAAAAGAAAAACGAACCTTCATTTTTTATTTTTATTATTTGTGGCAAAAAATTGTGCGTCAAAACATTACATGTACTTCAGAAGCTGGCCAATCTGATATCTGGCTTCATTTTTTGAACTTTTATGTCTCTATTGTGTGATGTCTGGCTCACAAATGGTGATTGGTTAAAAATATTGGTAGATATTGGTAGTCTAGTGCCCGGCAGTATTTATTTGACACCTTATGGCATTTCACTAGTTTCTCAGTGAACGTACAATTTCAAAGCAAAATGTTCTCATTTTGCAGGCTATGAGCAAAACTGCTTTGGCGACACTACCACTTTAAAACTTAAAACTTAACTTAAAAACTATTTACTTAAAACTTTTCACCTTACTATATATAGGCCCGAATTCACATACTAGGGCCCGTATTCACATACTAAGTGTAACGCTTAAACTTAGTGTTTACACTTAGTGTTAGCGCTTATAAGCGCTAAGTGTTATTCACATACTTAGTGTTTATTTAAGCGCTTAGCAAACACTAACGCTTAACTTAGCGTTTCAATTTTGTATTCACATACTTAAAATTTAGTGTTTGGCTTAGAATTAAGCGCTTAAGTTTAGGGACCTCGGGAGCTCCCTAAGCGCTAAGCGCTTAGTTAGTGGATGGTGTGGGGTAGGGGTGGGGAGAGTGGGGGAGGTTCTTGGCCGCCATGGGAAGGAAGGGCATGCAATTTAGGATATATTAGTAACATTTTCCGACCAATTCGATCCATTTTGCTCGTTTGATCGGCAAAAATAAAAAATGCACTTTGTTGTCCAAATTCGTTTTTTTACATTTTTGAGTAGAGCATCTTAATCGAAGTAATTTTTCTTCAAGAACTTCTATTTGAAAATTTATATTTTTCATGATATGCCCCCTGAAACATGCAGAGCTGATTTTGCATTTTTCAGGAATCCACCTGCTGAAAACATTTTTTACAAATGTATAGTTCGAGAAAAATATATATTATTAATAAGAAATAGTAATTTAAATAAATCTATAATCGGATTTATAAGTACCAAATGGAAATGCGGATAAATAACGAATTCCGGATCCACTTCAAGCAGGGAGCGCACTTCAAGCCAAAGCCAAAACTAAGCACAAAAGTTGCTAAACGCTAAGTTTAGTATAACACTAATTTTTAAGCGTTTATTTTGTGAATAACAGTTTAGTACAAATTAAGCGCTAACACTTAGCAAACGCTTAGCGTTAGTATGTGAATAACTCTTAGTATGTGAATACGGGCCTAAGAGTTATTCACATACTAACGCTAAGCGTTTGCTAAGTGTTAGCGCTTAATTTGTACTAAACTGTGATTCACAAAATACACGCTTAAAAATTAGTGTTATACTAAACTTAGCGTTTAGCAACTTTTGTGCTTAGTTTTTGCTTTGGCTTGGAGTGCGCTCCCTGCTTGATGTGGATCCGGAATTCGTTATTTATCGGCATATCTATTTGGTATTTATAAATCCGATTGTAGATTTATTTAAATTACTATTTCTTATTAATAATATATATTTTTCTCGAACTATACATTTGTAAAAAATGTTTTCAGCAGGTGGATTGCTGAAAAATGCAAAATCAGCTCTACATGTTTCAGGGGGCATATCGTGAAAAATATAAATTTTCAAATAGAAGTTCTTGAAGAAAAATTACTTCGATTAAGATGCTCTACTCAAAAATGTAAAAAAACGAATTTGAACAACAAAGTGCATTTTTTATTTTTGGCGATTAGACGAGCAAAATGGATCGAATTGGTCGGAAAATGTCACTAATATATCCTAAATTGCATGCCCTTTCTTCCCATGGCGGCCAAAAACCTCCCCCACTCTCCCTATCCCTTCCCCACACCATCCCCTAACTAAGCGCTTAGCGCTTAGGGAGCTCCCGAGGTCCCTAAACTTAAGCGCTTAATTCTAAGGGCCTATTCCTTTACCGGATTAAACGGACTGGACTTATTTTAGTCCGAGGTTTTGGAATGACATGTCGGACTAAACGGACTAAACGAGTTAAAATAAGTCAGCTGCTTAATTTTAGTCCGACCCCATTCCAAAACTACCACTGGACTAAACGGACTTAACATGCACGCTTAACATTAGCGTGCATATTTAAGTCCGTTTAGTCCGATTAAAAAGCAGCGCACTAAAAGTTAAGTCCGTTTAGTCCGGAGGTTTTGGAATGGCATTTTTAAGCTTAACTTTTAGACCGTTTAGTCCGATTATAATTAACCTTTTAATCCGGTAAAGGAATAGGCCCTAAGCCAAACACTAAATTTTAAGTATGTGAATACAAAATTGATACGCTAAGTTAAGCGTTAGTGTTTGCTAAGCGCTTAAATAAACACTAAGTATGTGAATAACACTTAGCGCTTATAAGCGCTAACACTTAGTGTAAACACTAACTTTAAGCGTTAGTGTTAGTATGTGAATACGGGCCATAGACATTTTGAAAATAAGAAAAAACTAACTTCTAAACTTAAATGACAATTTGTACAGACATTCAGTCAACTGCTTGTGCGATACTACCCTCTTGGTGGCGCTCCTCGGCTCCTGGTCCTGAAATGTGGGTTTTATGAAAAATAAACATGCATTGTAAGAAAAACAGTTGTTCATAAGTGAGTTTCCTTTAAGTTGATGCCCATATCACATAATTTTTTTAATTTGAGCTTTTTTCAGTAAAAAAACAGATTTTCACGGAAATCGCCTTCCAAGCCAGTGCATTTAATCGTATGTAATGATTTTAGACGATTGAAAAACACTAGCAGCTGTGTTTTACTTGGAGACACTTGAAAATTTTTCGGTGTTTTATTGAGTGTGGTATAATTTTTTGTAAAATAAAGAAGTATTTTCTGCATTAAGGGGGTACTGTCGCCAAAGCAGTTTTGCTCATAGGTTGCAAAAAACGAGCTTTTTGCGTTGAAATTGTACGTTGTACATGACTTATATCTGTTATGGTGTATTAATGATGAGTAATGCTGATAACTATTATTGGTATTTAGTTATATATTTTGTGTGGCTTTTAATTAAAAACCGTGCGGTGGGTCTAGTAGAGGACGAACGTCTAAAGACAGCCCTTGTCATCCATGGGTTTTATGAAAAATAAACATGCATTGTAAGAAAAACAGTTGTTCATAAGTGAGTTTCCTTTAAGTTGATGCCCATATCACATAATTTTTTTAATTTGAGCTTTTTTCAGTAAAAAAACAGATTTTCACGGAAATCGCCTTCCAAGCCAGTGCATTTAATCGTATGTAATGATTTTAGACGATTGAAAAACACTAGCAGCTGTGTTTTACTTGGAGACACTTGGAAATTTTTCGGTGTTTTATTGAGTGTGGTATAATTTTTTGTAAAATAAAGAAGTATTTTCTGCATTAAGGGGGTACTGTCGCCAAAGCAGTTTTGCTCATAGGTTGCAAAAAACGAGCTTTTTGCGTTGAAATTGTACGTTTTACATGACTTATATCTGTTATGGTGTATTAATGATGAGTAATGCTGACAACTATTATTGGTATTTACTTATATATTTTGTGTGGCTTTTAATTAAAAACCGTGCGGTGGGTCTAGTAGAGGACGAACGTCTAAAGACAGCCCTTGTCATCCATGGGTTTTCTTCAACTTTTTTAGTATACAACGTAATTTTCAGGTTTGCTAGTCGCCCCATGGCTTAATTTTTGGTGCTTTTTTATCTAAATAAGTTAAACGTTTAAAATATTATCAATTTTGCCAGAAAATCTATTTAGTAACAACGATACCACTCACATTACAAAATCTGACTCTCTGAACACGATGAATGTAAAATTGTCACAATCGACCAAGTATTTACAAAGTTATATATAGTCATTTCAAGTTAGTTGACAAGGGCTGTCCTTAGACGTTCGTGAGCGGAGGCAAGAGGGTGGACCGTGAAGGGGATATAGGAGATACATATACCACCCTTTTGCCCAGAGCAAACAAAACTTTTTTGAAGCCGCATAACGAAAATAAAATCAAAAACTTTCCAATACGTCTCCAATTCACAAAATTTGCCTAAAAATTCTCAATTTTTTTCCTGGGGCACAGGAACAATGTGTTTGAATGTTTTTAACAAGTTTTTTGCACTTTCGATTAACATGCTTTTAACATGTTTTTAACATATTTTAACATGTTAACATGGTTTTAACATCTTTTAACATGTTTTTTGAATAGTGTTAAGAACATGTTAAAAAATTTTAACATCAATTTAACACGTTTTTCGCATTGAATTTGCACAAATTTAACATATTTTTAACATGTGTTAAAAACATGTTAAATTTATGCTAAAACTTTTAGTATAGATTCATACATGTAACAGCACCAAAATTTTGGGTACCCCTCCCCCCTCTTGGTGGGACCCCCCTCCCCTGTGTCAGCTCATTTTGACCCCCCCCCCTCCCAAAAATGACGCAATTTTTACCTTTTTTGACCAAAAAACACTGATTTTGACAATGTTTGGCGGAAATTTTTGTAAAAATCGCTTAAATTTCACAAAAAAATGCCGATTTTTTTAAATTTTGGCCAAAATTTTACTCCCGCCGGGACCCTCCCCCCTCTTTTTCCCCTGGCGGGACCCCCCCTCCCTCCCCTAGGACCGAATTGTTGGGGGGGGGGTCTTCCCCCCCCATCCCCCCCCCAACTACATGTATGAGTAGATTTAACATCTTTTTCGTATCTTTTTAGAATATGCAAAAAAGATGCAAAAACATGTTAAAATCATGCTAAACTTTTTAGCATACTTTTAGCATTTTAACATATGTTAAAATCATCTTAATTTTGAGTGAATTTGATGCAAAAAACATGCTAAAATGATGTTAAAATGTTTTAACATGTTTTTAACACTATTCAAAAAACATGTTAAAAAATGTTAAAACCATGTTAATAACATGTTAAAATATGTTAAAAACATGTTAAAAGCGTGTTAATCGAAAGTGCAAAAAACATGTTAAAGACATTCAAACACTTTCTTCCTGTGGGGGCAGCGGCCCCCAGGCCTCTGCAACCAGAACTAATGCGTTATGAAGATTCTTATGCTTTGAGTAAGCAACCGTTGGTAAATCTGGTGGCTCTTTTTCAGCTGCGCAATAGGCTGCTGTTAGTAGTGAGTGATTTTGACGCAGGGTGCGATGCAGCACTGAAGGTAATGAATGATAGAATGGTAGGGATATGATGTGTCGCTTCGTGGCTTTCTTGTTCTCTTTGCTTAAAACGTCGGTCCTCTTGGCACCTTCTTTATTTGTTTCTGAATGTGTTTGTTGTCATATCCACGTTGATTAAAGTTGTGCGTTAACTGTTGCAGTTGGTTATTATATTGCAAATCATTAGAGCAGATCTTCTTCAAGCGTAGCGCTTGACTGTACACTATGCTTTGCTTTGTTTTTCTTGGATGGTAGCTGTTAGCATTTAAATATTGATGTTTATCTATCTGTTTATCTGTATATATTCATAAGGCAAAGCTGGATTTTTAATTCAGGCTTATTGGTATAACTATTTTAGGACTGAATCGCCTCTGTGGTTATCATATTTTTGCTTATTTTCGACTCAACTGCTTTGGTTTTGGCTGTTTTGTCCGGAATACATGTATAACATGGCCACAAGAGAACCAGCTAGCGACCAGCTTAAGAACTTCAAGCAGTCTCAAAGGGTTAGCAATAGAATGCCTTCTTAAATGTCGCACTTTGCAGTTGTATATTAACGTCTTTGGCGTATAGCGTATATAACCAGGCGAGGTTAAAACGGCTTTTTTCCCATCAATTAAAAAGGCTGGACCTGGTCAACCAAAAATTTTAGGTTTGCCCACCATTCATACAGTCATACCATTTCCTGGCTGTGTTAGTGGAAAACGTTTAGTTAGACAATAGACATGCATCATGTTGATACTTCGTTATAAACTTAATTATTTAGTAGTTTAACGCATGTGTATCTACGTACAGTGTTGATACTATCGACCTCCCCCGGACCTTTGCGTTTTGGATGGTCCCATATAGCTCTTTTACATGTATATATATATGCTTGACGTTTGTTGTGATATCAGACGCCAGATGTGCTGAAGACGGGCCAGGGCGTGCCGACGGGCAACAAGACGGCCGTGATGACGGTGGGGGAGCGGGGACCGATGATCATGGAGGACTTTGTCTACATGGACGAGATGGCCCACTTCAACAGGGAACGCATCCCAGAACGCGTCGTCCACGCCAAGGGAGCCGGTGGGTGACCATATTCTAGGTAACTAGGGTCTTGATCACACAACCGCATCTGAGGAAAACTGGGGGGAGCGGACCTGTCTGGGAGGGGCGAGGCCGGGTTGGCGGGAAGCAATTCCTCTCTCGCCCATGTGTGGTCTTGACCAGGGAATTATTAAGAAGAATGAAGAAAAATGTTCTGAAGTTAACAAGTTGAGGACGCAACAAAATAGTTTTCCCATTGTAGTTTCGCCCAGCAGTCAGCACGTCCATTTGTAGTTTTTTTTCCAGAATATAACATAAAATTCCCCCTTTGTGGTTGTAGTTTCTTTTAGAACGTAGCGTAAAAGTTCCGCTTTGTAGTTACTTTCAGAACTTAACATTACATTTTACATTTGTAGTTTCTACCGCGTCCCAACCATACGTGGGCAGCTGGCCAATTCTGGGGGGGGGTGAGCCAGCTACCGGGGGGGGGGGGGTGCGGAGCAGCTGTCCTGCTGCTTTCGTGAGCCACCGTCCACCTGTCTGGGGGGGGGGGGGTGAAAACCCCCCCCCAAACCCCCCCCACGCCCATGTATGGTCCCAACCTTGAGTCCCACAGTCAAAATGTGAAGGATGTCCCAGACTGAATTATCTTTCCCTTATAAACGAGCATGTGTAGAAAGGCCAGGCTGTGATAGGGGCGTTTATAAAATAGTTTTATTGACTTTTATAGTTTTGTTATTTTCTTTAAATTTTGATTCCGGGTTTGGACTTTTTCAGGTGCACACGGCTACTTCGAAGTGACCCATGATATTACCTACTACTCCAAAGCCAAAGTGTTTGAGAAAATTGGGAAGAGAACTCCGCTGTTTGTGCGTTTCTCCACCGTCGGTATGTTTCACAATTAATGTGCAGAATAAACTGGATGTTTATTGTTTATTAAAACCTTGGGTGCAGAACTGTATATACGTACGCTGACAAGTTGTAAGTCATAGAATTATGGCTGGCTAATATGGCCACAACCATAGCCCAAGACCTCTCCCCTGTAGATTTGAACGCTGCCAAATGTGTCATTCGCTCATATTACAACAACAAATGGCTGAACGGACTTGAAACTGAGCGAGTCGGAGGCCGAGTCCGGCCACCACCTGCCCGCCACAAAGAGGCTGGCCTGAGCAGGCGGGATCGCATGATTCTGTCTCAGCTAAGAATCGGAGGATTTAGCCCAATTCTGAACTGGTACCTGCACAGAATCGAAGCTATAGACCAACCAGACTGCACCTACTGCTCAGGTGTGGTCGACGACCTCAAACATGCCATTCTCCAGTGTCCAAGGGGGGACGCTGCTAGAATCCGCTGGCTAGGCGGAAACCCATCCATCCGTGTCCTATAGAACAAACCAGGTGCGGTTGTTGTCTATCTCCGGGCCTGCGGGCGGCTGCCCACCCATCCAGCCACCCGGGCCAATTGACGCTTGTCAAGGGTCGGAAGCAACAAACAACAAGTCATAGTATTAGGCAAAGTTACGATAAGTGAAGTAGTATATTGCGGACAGGGACGGATGCAGAATATTTCGGGATAGTAGTGGCAAAATTGTTTGTGATTGTCCATTGGGTTCTGGACATACATAGGCGTGGGGGGGGGGGTTTGGGGGGGTGCCACCCCCCCCAGAAGGCATCGTCACCCCACCCCCCCTCAGACAGGTGCTTCACCCCTCCCCCCCAGAATGCTTTTGAGGTGCTCACGATGCCAAAATTAGTCTTTCACGAAGGTAAAATGGTGGCTCACGGAGCAAAAATGGACGGAAAAGTTGTTTCGCACCTCCCCCCCTAGTGGCTTCCCCCCAGAATGGCCACCTGCCCACGTATGGTTCTGGACTGCCCTAGAAGAACCGAAGGGAAACTCTTGTGTGAAATTTTAATTGGAAAATGATTGTGGGTAGGGCTGGAGCTTTACTTTTTAGAATGGGTTGTTTCGGAGCCTAGTCAGTAATTTTGATTACAATACATGGAAAAAATTGGGGGAAAAGGATTTTCCGGTCCAATTCTGACCCTTTTCCCTGATCGGCAAAAAGTATAGATCCTAAAGTTTTGTCAAAATAATTTTGAACACGATTATCCTATCCCCCCTCATACATATTATATGACTCCACTTATATGTATATTATATGGTAAGGGCTAATGGTGTGGCATTGATGTTTCAGGCGGTGAAAGTGGATCGGCCGACACGGCTCGCGACCCCCGGGGCTTCGCTGTCAAATTCTACACCGAGGACGGCAACTGGGATCTGGTCGGAAATAACACCCCCATATTTTTCATCCGAGATCCATTTTTGGTGAGCTTCATGGATTGTACCAAATAGTAGCGACCCTGTATTTAAATTCAATTCTAGTAATTTATTTCATATTATAGAATATTTTATAGGGATGTCGCGGATATCCGCATCCGCATCCGCATCCGCGGATGATCCGCAACTTTTTGACATCCGCATCCGCATCCGCATCCGCAAAAATTTAATGCGGATGTGCGGATGTTGCAGATTCGGCAAAATTTACTAAAAATGTAGAAAATCAGACGACAATTTTGATTTTTGTGCATGTATATACGAATATTTTTGCTCTTAGAACGGTGGATGAAACTTTATTCTAGGCTTTTTCACCTCATTGTTGGTTGCAAATCGCTCTTTTCTAAAGTAGGCTTCACGAATATTTGATATTGCGGGCATATTCGAACTAAGTTTTGCATTTGCATGTTTGAGAGAGACTAGTCTACAAACTTGTAAAATGTCACAACAATATCAGTTTTTAACTTGCATGCTTTCGTGGATTAAAAAGAATAGACAGAATACGTATAGTGATTATACACCAACCAAAACTAAAAGCATCACGTTGCCAGAGGGTCACGCTGATAGCCTTTGAGTTGGCATACAGTTAACAATAGCGTTTTAACCAAGCTTTTGATGGCTGCGCATGGCTTAGAAGATATGTATAATGAATGCACAACTTCGATACAAACTGTTTTATCTAAGTCTCATTCCTTAGTACTTGCATTCTTGCAATCATAATTGCTATTTTTAGTATATTATGTATTTTTTGGTGAAAAATTTTTCAAAAATTCTTTTCATAACTTGTTTAGAACGTATTCTAAAAAGATCCGCATCCGCATCCGCGCGGATGTCAGAAGTCAACATCCGCATCCGCATCCGCATGCGCGGATGTCAAAAAAGTCACATCCGCGACATCCCTAATATTTTAGTAGCCCTATCGATAGTCTTGAGCGGTATAGAACGCTGTATATTCAACGTTCAAATTTTGTATTAAAATATTTGGCTTGGAGTTGCGAAAACACATGGGCTCGGGGCGGTACTGAACCAGTGAGTCACGCAGGTGTAAAGTAAAGTATTTCGTGTATATATATACATGATACATTTTTATGCGGCGGCATTAAAATAATAATAATAATATTGTGTCAAAGGTGGTCGACACCTGCTTCTAATTTTCAAAGATCGTGTACCAAAAATATTCGAACTGTTAGTATTCAAAGAAATATTCAAAGCTTGTGAACCAGCAGTGAAAATTAAATTTAAAAAAAAGCAAAATAATCTAGCATATAAAGGCAATAAGCAAAAAACAGAAAAACTAAGTTAAATACACTGACAGGCAACGTAAAGCAAAAATAAGCGTTGGCAGTTGATAACATTGGTATTTTGAACATCGATAGCGCATAATAAATGTTTATTTATTTTTACACTTATGTGTAGAAAACGAAGCTGTATTAATGATATTATTTATATAAGGCAACAAAATGTACAATAAGATACCAAAAGACAGTTTTGTTATTCAGTCCCCTAACTATAATTTTGGATAAAGCCTCATGTGTTCAGAGATGTTTGTCCGTTCAGCCGGTAAAGGTACGAAATGCCACCAATTACATCAGCATGTGCCATGTGGCGCACAGTTTTAACGCTTGGCGAGATGTAGATTCCGGGACATCCCAATCCCCTCTTGGATTTTTGATTTTGAATTTGATTTTGAAGGACAAGCTGAATTAAAGCCAGGTACAATGGCGAGCAAATATAGAGGCATCTTTATCAAATTTATACGATTTTTACGTAGAGTTTGGTCAAACATATATTATTTCTTCATTTTTTTACCAAAACACGGTTAATATTTCGTCAAAATTGGAGAAAGGGTTGTCATAAGCTGTTGCATGATTATTTCGCTATTTTACCAACTGAAGGGACATACGGCTGTAAGTCTGAATGGCCCCTTATGCGCCATGAGTGCAGTCTCTGCCTTCGTCCGGCAGCGTCATTTCCAGATTAACGTTGCCCATCTCATAGACGCCGTGGTTGATGTATTTGTCGGGAATCTTCATCTTCCACTCTCGCTGACAGGGCTTGTGAGCGTCGTTGCAGTCGTGCCAAATGTACAGGCGGGGGTCGATGTTGCTGATTTCTCGTTCCTCCCCGCTCACCTGGAAATGGCCCTCCGCGTCTGACTTGGTCTTGGCCATGAGGTCGTCGCTGCCTAAAATATACAGGCATATATACATACTTACGTAGGCTTTAGAAAGCCCCCCAGATGGCAAGCTCACCCTCCCCCAGATAGGTTCTTCACCCCCCCCCCCAGATCGTTGACAGTCTAGCTCAATGGCAGGCAAATTCGGTGGCTCACAATGCAAAACTGCTGACTCTCTAAGGGCCTTATCCAAAATTGGATTTAACGGACTAGATTTAAATTAATTTTGCTAATAACACAGCACAAAATGAAAATTACCGGCTCAAATTTCGCCCGACATGGCTTACATACATTATCTCGGTGTGTGCTAAGTTTCAGTAAATTACGTTTGACTGACGCTGCGTTATTGACGAAATAAAGTTAGATCTAATCCGATAAATCCAATTTTGGATAATACCTCAAGAGAAAATGGGCCAGCTGGTGTTTCGTGCTCCAGTGACCAGTCTAACTTGCGATGCCGCTCAGATAAAAAAAATTAGCTTTGTTTTTAAGTAAAATGTGCTGATATGTGTCGTTTTTAGTTAAACTTGCAGTAATTCTGTTTTTTCTGAGTACGTCCCTGACGATCACGTATAAAACGTATATAAATTAGAACAATAATTGCGATTTGCTCATCGATCTAAATTTTGCTCACTGAAATGGAAATTTTGCTCACGATTTTTCTTGAAACAAACCCTGCTGTGCAGTATAAAACTTATATCCACTTAAAGTGGTAGTAACGTTTTCGACAGTTTTTCAGGAGTAAAACTTGACAATTTACGATTAATTTTCAATCAATAATAATAGTACGCATATTAATTTAGAAAACTATAAACTATTTTGAGATAAATGCTTGCTAAAATAGCTTGAAAATAATTTTTAATTTTCGCAGAATATTATTTTTCAGCCAGTTGCGAAAATTTTTTGTAAATTTTATGTTTAGCTAAGCCAAAGTAGTAGCTAGTCAAAACGGCCGTTTTTTGAAAAAATAAAAAAAATGACACACGCGCATGTCAAAACTCAAAAACCTTCAAGTTAGATGCCAAAACTTATCCTTCCGCGTTTCGCTTTTTGAGATTACGTCACGTTTATGTAGCAAAACTTTATGAACTATAGTACATTACACAAAAGTCCTCAAAACTTGACAACAACTACTAGAAGGATTTTGTTCAAAATTTAGGACAACTTGGCACACATATGTGTCTACCTTATGCTATAATTTCAAAAATTTTGATAGCTTAAATTTTGCTTTACATCAAATTCAGTCGCAGAATTCTGTAAAAATGTACTTCCGTGGTCTAAATCTCAAGTCTCGATGTTGCAATCTGTTCATGCGTTATTTGACATGTTTTTCAGACAATTTCTGATGTGTCAATTTTTTCATTTGTTTTAGTTCGGCGTATTGCGTGAAATATTTAGATTTAAAAATTTGTATATTTTCCAAAATTCGAAAAAATCTAAATTTGAAGGTCCGTAACTTCTTTTCTGCATCATATAAGTGCACCAAACTTAGCATTGAAATTTACCATGTTATTGTCTATGTTGGTGCAAAGAATAAACTTAGTTGTGATTAAACTGTCAATTTTACAAGCAAAACATGAAAAATACAAAAATGTACGAAATTCGATTACTTGAACAGTGTCTGCTGACAAGCTTGTTACAGATTTAAGATAAATAATGTGCATAAGTGTAGTTTTAGTCAAGTTCTTTAACGTGAAAAAGATAGATACTAATTTTATTGAGTCAATCAAAAGTTATAGCAAGTTATAAAAACTGTCAAAAACGTAACTACCACCTTAAGGTGGTAGTTCCAGAATCGCAGTTTTTTTACGTGACGCTTTTTTCAAAACTTTTTTTTCAGAACAACCAGTGAAGGAGGAATAAAATGGTTGCAATTTTTCGAAACAAGACTCAAAACTGTCTGCTATCACGTTTTGATCACTGATAAAATCCCCAGTTAAGACTAGCTACTCCACTGGCCTACAGTTTAGTAAGCCAACGTGGTAGCTAGTCTTAACCATGGTATTTTACACCAAATTAAAATTGCTCTGGGTTTTTTTGGTGTAGTTTAAGAATATCATTGTCTCGTTACTCATAGTTTATAGATCTGTCTGAAAAAAGGGTCACTGCGATTATGGAACTACCACCTTAATATATACTTATAAACGTATCCCTTATAATACAGTACAAAACTGACCAGGGTCTTCGTCATAGAGCGCGATTTGAACATTGGCCGCTCGCTCTGGCTGGGACTGACAGCGGAGTCTCCCTTTCACCGCTATACGCTGTTTGCGACCGAATGCGCCACCATGCGCTACTGCTACTAAGACTCCCGCGAGTGCACATAACAGCAAATAACGACTCATCATGGCTACTAAAACAGTATCACAGTTGATTAGTGGTAGACATATGCGACTGGGTCGCAGTTGGGGGGAGGGGATTAGTTTGTTTCTATCAGGGTAGAGGAGTAGGTGTCAAGCGATGTGCAATCGTGTTTTCGGGATTTTTGGTTTTTTTGGTTTTTATTTTTTTCGGTTTTTTATCCGTGGGAGATGGGGTGGCTAAAATCGTCCGGAGGGGCCGGTCCATGACTCCCTAGCCCCCTCTTCCCTGGCTCACGTTTAAATTTAATGGGGCGTGTCTCAACAAGTTAGCTTTGCTGGGGGGGGCGGGCTTGTTTCGCAACCTCGAACATGGGTTAAATTTTCTGATAAGCCTCCTGTCTTGAACATCTATGATTATTATTGATATTGAATGATAGTTTTGTTGATATGAAGTAACTATTATGTTTTTCATTAATCGACGTAGAGTGCTGGATTGGCTTGGGTGCGGGGGGGGCAGCCTCAAAAAAATCTGCCACCGCTATTTATACCCCGGTCTGCTGTTTTAGAGACATGTTTGGACTAAGTGTCTAACTAACTGCACATGTCTAAATTGTCTTCTCATTCTATCACTGCATTTTTCTGCAACTATTGTTTAGAAGTTCGCGTATGAGTCACTGATACTTTCATGGACAAACATAAAAAAGACCTTATACATTTGGTCAAGTCCATGTAATTATCTGGTTTTTTTGCATCCGTTCTTTACAATAATTCTCGAACATGGCGTGCTCGAAGCTAGTATATGTATATTGCTAATAGTAATAATTCGTGCCTCCAGTCCAGTTTTTTGTTCGTCTTATTGGAAATACACGTTGTGTTGTTAGTTACAATGTGTATATACCAATATGTACTGTAGATAGAGTGTGTTCTTTTGTAAATGGCAGATAACGCGCTCGTGAATGTCTGAGGGACAGACTAGTTAGTATTGTGCTGAAGTATATATAGACTTAATATGAGTTTGGCACGTATATGTATATGTAAAATATGTCGTATTGTCTTGAGTATTGTAGTCATAATAGACGATAATATGCTTTATAGATGATTCACATATATACGTACGTATCTCGTGTTATTTTGGCCGTTAGCTGTTGTGACAAAATTTATGTTGATTCGATGAATTTGAGTTTTATTTACAAAAATTAAATTGATCATGTCGTAATAAATTAAATTTTGATCGATTAAGAAATGAACTTATTTCCAAGTATGAACTTACTGTGAAGACGTATGAAGAAACTAAGGAGTTCTAATTTAATACAGATGCATTTTATTTACGTATCTACGTAAAAAATCATGAAACGAAAAAAGTACCTGGCGGGCCCCCCTCCCTACCCTGACACGTTGACACCAAATTGGAGCGGGGTCTTCCCCCCATTCCTCCATCTACATTTTTGCACATTGCACCTATCGATAGTTATTTATATGAATATTTAAATTTCATAGATAAACTGAATCTTACTACAAAAAATTGAGGAAAATCAAGGAAACTTGATAGCAGAAGTGAGAGCATCAAGTAGAAGGAAAATATATGACGTTAATATAATAGGCTGAACTCTGTACTTAAACTTAGCGGTTCATTCAGATTAAAGCACAGTCCATGAATCAATATATCAATTAATGAATGATTATATAATATATTATTATGTATATAACTCGTTAAAACTCTATGGCGCAGGAGTTTCGAAAATTTGAATACAATTCAGGTCATTGGGTAGTATATTGTGTCAGGAGTCAGGACATAAATTTAAATAAAATCCGCTAAATCCAATTCTGGGTATTGGTACATATTTACATGTATATATATGCTGAAAAAAACATTGCAACACATAGCATGAGCGCAGCAGTTTAATCAAGTGTCAATTTTGGCTGTGTGACTGTGCTGGGTGGTAATTTGATGCTGTGCAGTTCCGATAGGTTTCAGGGTGTGTGTGGTTTATCACACAGGGCCAGATTTGGCATGATTTAATGAGAATTGAATATTAATATATAGTAAATATATAATATACGGGTAAACATGACAGTAGCTGGCGAGATAGGTACGCTGGCATATATTATTTTTAGGCAAAATTTTTTGGTGGGGTAGTCGGCGGCCCCCCGTGGATGCGAGAGGCGCCGACCAAAATAGGGGGGGGGGGCGCACCAAATAGATAGTAACACTATGTTTAGTCGAAAAAATGGTTATTATACGGTGAATATTACGTTTTTGTACGTTATAGCTACACTGATACTAAAATTAGCAAAAAAGGACATAAAAACCCTACAATAGCGACATCGCTACACCTAAAAATTCGCTAAAACGTCTTTTCGGAAAAAATTAGGGCTATGGGGGGCACCCCATCTGAAACAGGGGGGGGGGAGGGGGCTCCGGATCAAATGGGGGGGGAGGGGGCGCCTCCCTCTCCCCACTAAAATTATGCCAGGGTACGTATATGGAATTCTTATTGCGAGAAGTATCAAATTGAGCTGAGTTACTGAGTTGTAGAAATGTAAAAATATGATTCATATGACCAGAGTATGTAACTGACCCGCAGGAACCGTGTCCATGAGCCAGCCCCCCCCCCCCCGGTCCTAGAAATCACAAATTCTAACCCCCCCCCCAAGTGCCCCATCTCCAAGACTGACGCTGCAGTTTCCGTTTTTCTGGCCAAAAAGTAACAATTGTGACATTTTGTATCCAAAATTTAGGTAAAAATTGCGTGAATTTTAAAGTGTTTATTTTTCAAGTGTCAAGGACAGAAATATTTGTTTGAATGCTAAAATACACTCACTACGGGGATTTTGACCGAAAATTAGAGAAAAAAACCGAAAAATAGGAGACAATTTTCATATTTAGGCCGAATTAGGTCATTGGAGATGTAACCGAAATTTTTTTGGGCAGGCCATTAAAACCAGAGAGTGACTCTTGTGTGACTCTTGTGTAAAAAATTTCAGTCGGAAAAAATGCCGCCCCCTTCCTCCCTGGGACTGCCCCTGAATATCTGATATTCTGATATGTATTTTCTATTTACATGTACTTTAATCTAATTTGCTTCGTTTTAGTTTCCCAGTTTCATTCATACGCAGAAAAGAAATCCGCAAACACATTTGAAGGTAAGGCTTCCTGGATTTTTTTAGAAATAGGGGTGGGGGTAGCAAACAATCAAAGGTCAAGTGCTTAAGGTAAAGGGAGCGCTAAAGACTCATGACCAATGGTGCTGGCAGCAACAAAGTTAAAAAGTATTATGACTTTTAGTAGATTGGCTGCTAATGTGAGTTCACCGTAAGTATAGCTGTATTATTCCACACTTTTTTGTATCACCACGAACAGGGGCCAGCGGACACATCATATGGGTTCATGCATGTAACGCGGTCAAAATTTAGGGGACCCTCCCCTTCCTGATCGATCAAAAATACCCTAATTTTTACGAAATTTTTGTAAAATTTCTCCAAAAAAGTGCCATTTTTACTAAATTTTGCCCGAATTTTGGCGACCCGCCCCCCCGGTCCCTCGATTTGGGGGGGGGGCATACATGTGTTTAATGGGTTTAAGTATGAATGGCACTGCCCTTTTCGTTCTTTTCTGTTGCAGGATGCCAACATGTTCTGGGACTTCATCACGCTTCGTCCGGAGACCACCCACCAAGTCATGTTCCTGTTCTCGGACCGTGGCACCCCCGACGGCTATCGGCACATGAATGGATATGGCTCGCACACCTTCAAGCTGGTCAACCAGGACGGGGAGGCCCATTATTGCAAATTTCACTATAAGGTCAGCCAGTGCCCCCCCTGAAGTGGTTTACTTATGTTTTTATGCCATCGCATGCTTCATGTGGATTTGTTTTGAGTTAATTGTTCAACGTGGACATTTTAAGTAAACAAATTTGTTTGAATACGGCATAAATGTCGCAGTGATTCTGATCAGCAAATCAACGTTACCTGCGCCCTGCGGCAATTGCCATTCGCAAATTTAGTGAATTGTTGCCTCCAGAATAGGCTGTTTTATCCAATTTTCGGGGAAAAATGGGTTGTGTAAGTCAGTTTTTTGTTATTTTGGTGTGAAAATTTAGCTTCCGTTGTGTAAATGCACCCTATTGAGTATCGGCCGTTTTGAAAAAAACCTGATGCATTGCATACTGACTTACTCACGCCGAGTACAGAGTGTGCGCATACGGAAGCACCAAATTCTATTCCATAATGATTTGATGATATTATTATGTTTGAGACTGACCAAGGGATCAAGAATTTGTCGGCAGACCGGGCGGGTAACCTGGCGGGCTCGGATCCGGACTATGCCATCCGTGACCTCTACAACGCCATCGAGAAGGGCAACTTTCCCTCCTGGACTTTCTACGTTCAAATTATGACCTTTGCTGAGGCCGAAACGTTCCACTGGAATCCGTTTGATCTTACTAAGGTGGGCCGACAGAAAGGGTGGAGTTGTTTGGGTGGTACTGAAATATACAGATAGATAACCGATAAAGTATAGCGATCCTTACCAATGTGTTACAGGAAATACATCCCTTCATAAGCTGTCGCATGGCTGCTAAACTATTTCACTTTACTGGGTGGCTACTGTTCCGATATTAAATTCATCCGACAAAGTATAAGTATTGGTATTAGTAGTATCGTACGCATTGGTTGAATTCTAAGCTATTCAATAACACTGCTTCATGACTAGTTCATACTTACAGGTCGTTGTCCGTTCGGCCGGCACGATTACGAAATAATCACGGCAGTTATTATGCGTAGTATAGGAATATGGAATACTGCTGAGTGCTGTTAGTATAAATCGACCTTAATCCATCGGTGAATAAAACTCCAAGCTTTTGGTAATCCGGCGCAGTAGTGTGTATTTTTAATGGCAGTCTTAAGTTGTTGTAAGTATCAGCAGTCAGCACAGGACTACGTTTGCCTGATACCCTGCTATGAACTTAATCCGTTCTCTGCTGATCCGCGTAATCCAGTGTTTTATTTTAATCCCTTGTTTTTTACGGGCTGTCTTGAACTGTTGTAAGTATCAGCACAGTTGACTACGTTCGCCTGATAACCTGCTATAACTTTAATCCGTTCTCTGCTGATTAAATCCGCTAAATCCACTTTCATTTTAATCCTTTTAAACCTTTTAGATTTGGCCGCACAATCAGTTTCCCCTGATCCCGGTTGGCCGCCTGGTGCTGAACAAGGTGCCCAAGAACTACTTCGCCGAGGTGGAACAGTCCGCCTTCTGTCCCGCTCACATGGTGCCCGGCATCGAAGCCAGCCCGGACAAAATGCTACAGGTCACTAGACTAGACTAGACTCGGTCTCACGTCTGCTAAAGCCTGGTCCATAGTCCATACTTGTCCGTAAAGCCTAGGGCCAATTCCTAAAATGGTTTAAACGGATTAGATTAAAAATTGTTTGCCCAATAACTCATCTCGATGTTGAGGTAGACTTGAAAAAATTTGTGTACAAGCGGGAGGTACTACAAATTATATAGCAAACTTCGTATAAATTCAATTAAATTTCGTATCCAAGGCGGTCAAGATCAAATACTAAGGCCAAAATTGCACCTCAAGACACCAGCCGACAAGTGTCTAGAAGCTAAGGAGATATTCGACATTATGAGTCGAAAATTGACAAAAGTGTTATTTTTGCTACGCTGAAACAGCTCGAACGCTTATTTTCGAATTATCTCTGAACATCTATATACGAATACGAGTCAGTGAATATACAAGGCATTTCGGTGGTGACAGATGCAAATCTACGATAGAAGAGGTGTAAAGCACACCAAGCACATTGACACTTTTACGTCAAGACCTCATTGGGATTCCAGAATCAAAATTAAAGACCTGTTGGGCTGTGACTAATCAATAGTTTAACTCACCTTTTTGTTTTAAAAAACAAATTCATGACGCTGTCAAAATCACTGCTTTTTGCACCGTAACTTTAATATGGTATGATGCATTTATATGAATGTGTGAAACATTAAGCAAATAGGTTTGGATAAGCTGTTCCTTGATTAGTTACTGTCAATTTTCATGAAGAGTCTGGACTTTAATGTACAGGCGTTTATTTACATGACAAATTGATACTGCAAATTATGGCTAGTTTTAATCATATCCAGCTTAAAAATTTGGTGTTAGATTGAAAGCAGTTTTCGGAACTTAAGGGGGGGGGCTACCTAAATAAGTGAAAATTTCAGGTTCTCCGATTCGCTTCAAATTGCACACAATGTAGCCCCAGAGAAGGCGCATCGCAGATGTAACAAACTGGAACCAATGCTTTTGCCAATTTTTCACCAGGGGCTCCCAAAAATTCAATTTTACATGTAAATCATAGGCGCAAAAAAGTTTTTTGTGCTCACAAAGCGTTCCTTTACTCGAAATTTTTGTTAATACTGACGAAGCTGATTTTTACATGATTCGATAGCCTAATGTCATATCTCAACCTCTATGATCCTTATTTTTTAAATTTTTGCCCATGGCCTTAGCAGTGACGCCAAATGTAAAATCGCTCAAATTTGGTGGGCCAAAAAAACAGCCATTTTTTCACATTTCGCCCTCGATTTTAAAGTTCAAAATACATATCGAAAATCCGGATCATACGATTTTGCGCATGCATGTGGGCTGCTACTATGCCAAGTTTCAGCTTGATTGGCTTGATGTGGTTTGTGTCAGAACTGTCCAACTAAGGGCTACTTTTAGGCTTTTTTGCCTACACTTGCCTATGTAAATACACTAACAAACGCACTGAACCAAAAGTGCACCTTCAAGCTTAATTGTTCTCATCTGACGTTAGGGTGCCTTGGGGGAGTAACATATGTGAAAATAAGCAAAATTGGAGAACTTTGATTTTTGACCTGGGTAGCCCCCCCCCCTTAAATGCAGTTGAATGCAGATTGAAGTATGATTTTAATAACTGTGTGCATGTACTTTTGAATGCTCTTAACTTCTAAAGTCGAAAAATTATGAAGTGAATATACAAGGCATTTCTGTGGTGACAGATGCAAATAAATATACGATCGAAGAGGCGTGAAACACACCAAGCACATTGACACTTTAACGTCAAGACTGCACTAGATTCCAGAATCAAAATTAAAGACCTGTTGGGTTGTGGCGATTTATCATTGATTGAGGTATATTATAGTTATATTATGTTATTGAGGTATATATATTATAGATATAGTATGAGGTATACAGTTGGGGGGGATGGGGGGGAAGACCCCCCCCCCAAAAACATTCTGTCTCGGGGGAGGGAGAAGGGGTTCCGCCAGGGGGAAAAGAGGGGGGAGGGTCACGGCGGGAGTAAAATTTTGACCAAAATTTGGAAAAATCGGCATTTTTTTGTGAAATTTAAACTATTTTTCGTAAAATTTTCGCCAAAAATTGTCAAAATCAGTGTTTTTTGGTCAAAAAAGGTAAAAATGCGTTATTTTTGGAAGGGGGGGGGGGGGGTAAAAAATGAGCTAACGCAGGGGAGGGGGTCCCACCAAGGGGGGTTGAGGGGTACCCAAAATTTTGGTGCTGTTACATGTATGGGTATATATATTCATTAATAGTTTGACTCACCTTTTAGTTTTAAAAACGTCATATTAATTCATGACGCTGTCAAAATCACTGGTTTTTACACGGTGACTTTTAAATGTGGTATGATGCATTTATATGAATGAGTGAAACATTAAGAGAACAGGTTTCGATAAGCTGTTCCTTGATTAGTTACTTTCAGTTTTCACAATAGTCTGGACTTTAATGTACAGGCGTTTATTTACATGACAAATTGATACTGCAAATTATGGCTAGTTTTAATCCTATCCAGTTTAAAAATTTGATGTTAGATTGAAAGCAGTTTTCGGACCTTAAATGCAGTTGAATGCAGATTGAAGTAAGATTTTAGTGACTGTGCGTGTACTTTTGAATGCTCTTAATTTCTAAAGTCGAAAAATTAAAACTAGACACCAAAATCGCCCTGCGGGAAGTTAATCGCGTAATAGGGCGATCGATAATTTCCATTTCGCTTTCAACTAAGAATCAAATCCGAGGCTGAAAAATGACCTTTTAAAAGTCTGGAAACTAGAGCATCATGACTGAGCAATAGGCTGGTTGCTGCGCCATATTATTGCGGGGACCATCGTTTCTTAGCGATATCAGGTCCTTGCTTATTCAGTAGGAACCGTCTGGTTTTTAGTTGACAGAAGTAGCCACATAGTATGTTCGTTCCTGTATGAAGTAATATGCATTGACATTGTTTTTTAAATAACCAAAACCAAATTCACATATACCTAAGCATGGTTTATTTATTTATTATATAAACTGGTCGCGATCGACTTGTTATGTATATTATATACATAACAAGTCGATCGCGACTAGTGAGTTTTACATTGCTTTGTCCTGGGTCATGGCCAGAGCACCCAGATTTATTATTTTGGCGCAAGTTCAAAAAATATACAATTAACCAGTTCGTATAATTGGAACTGTTCTAGGAAATCAGTAGTATTGTTTACGTATATCCAGAAATGTTTAAGACGGTGAGATTGGCGTCAGCTCCTTCAACCGCTATATCCCGGGGACACAGGTCCTTCCCCCACAATGTTTTGAAGGTAGCCCGCGAAGCGGCTCACGAAGCGAAATTGGTGTGTCACGAAGCAACACCGGAAGCTCCGCACCCCCCCCCCCCCCCGGTGGCTCACCCCCCCCCACAATTCGCTAGCTGCCCACGTTTGCTGAAGCCTCAGTTACAAAGACAGGGTGCCCGCAATAATCGGACGCAGCAATCGAGTGATTGCCCAGTCATCATGCTCTAGTTTCTAGACTTTTAAAAGGTCATTTTTTAGCTTCGGTTTTGATTCTTAGTTGAAAGCAAAATGGAAATTACCGATCGACCTATTATGCTATTAACCTCTGGCTCCCGCACGGCTTTTTTGGAATCTAGTTATGCTTTGGGCAATGCTGCTTCACCAGAATTTATATTTGTTGCTGTTTTGTTAACAAGTGTCTTAGTTAAAGTCTGACTAGAAATTATTGCTGAACCCTGAGACAAAACATTTGGCGTGATTTCCATGACTATATACTCGCTGCAGTGGCGTAGCCAAAAAAAATTTGGGGGGGGATGACTTTTTTTTGAAATGTGCAAAAATGCACTTAATTACAATTTTAATGCCAAAAACGACACACATTCGCATATTTTGTTACAAAACGATGATCAGTTTTTTGACCTGAGCGGCATCGAAAGTAAAATTGGAGCACAAAACATAGAAAATTACAAAACTAGTGGGTCGAAAATTTCCATAAGCTAGCAAATTATACAACTTTAAGGAGATTTTTGATATTACGAGCCGCAAATTTACGAAAAATGTCATTTTTGTTACGATAAAACAGCTGAAAGGATATATTATACATTGTGCGGTGTATTGAGCATATAAATAGTGCACAATGCATTCATGTACACATGCACACGCTTTAATGAAACATAAAAGCAAGGAGCAGTAAGCCACAAAGTTGCAGCGGTCTGGGGGCGGCAGCCCACAGAAAGAATGTTGGAAAAATTTTTGATTTTTATATCAAATTTGGTCATCAGGGCCCGGTTTCATAAACAATGAATCGCGATTCATTAGTAACACTGGTGCAACATCGCAAGTCGAGTATAACTTGGCCTTGACACAGTATTTTTGCTAGAAATTTTCATGACCGGTATCCAGTATGTTACACCACGTGTGGTTCAAATCTCATGATAATCAAGTTATCCAGTGAAAACTGTAGCTAACTTGAAGTCATTCATTAGTTGCAAATATTAGTGAATTTCTCAAAATCATTAATATTTACTAATGTTTGGAACTAATGAATGACTTTGACTTGGCTAGACTGTTGGCTGCATCAAGCAAATGTAACAAAAGTTTACACACACATTATCTAACATATTGACAATATGTTGTAAAAATTTCCAACAGAAGCATTAAGTTAACGCAAAGTTATAACTTATTTTCTAGCTTATATCAGTGTTACTAATGAATCTCAACTGATCTTTTATGAAACCGGGCCCTGGAGACGTATCCAAAAAATTTTCCGGCCGGACCATCATAAAAACCTGGTGTAAAAGTTAGTCGAAAAAAATTTCGGGGGGGGATCCCCCCATCTCCTACCCTGGCTACACCCCTGACTCGCTGTACTCTTTGCGAATCGTTATTTTGGCAATGAACTCGCGTGTTTCCTTTTGTTAAGCATCTTTTTGGCCAGATATCAGTTAATAACTGGTTAATATTGTCCTTTGGGAAGTACATCCGATATACATCATTGTCCAACACACGAGCTTACAGCAAAATTGTTCTAAATACAAAAGTCTCACGTATTCATACATTATATATATATATATATATATATATATATATATATATATATATATATATATATATATATATATATATATATATATATATATATATATATATATATATATATATATATATATATATATATATTCACACACACACACAGACAGTAATGGAAACATCAAGTATACATGACATGTATGATGCATGTATCATGCACCTTGTGCAAACTGCAAATCATGTTCAGAACATTAAATAGCATGCTCAAAAAAATTGTCCTATGGGATGCACAGTCGCATATAAAGGGTTAAGTTGTAGTATGGTGATAGTGGTGATTTATGTTTGTTGCAGGGTCGCCTCTACTCATACCCGGACACACACCGACACCGCCTGGGCTCCAACTACCTGCAGCTGCCCATCAACTGCCCCTACCGAGCCCGGGTCACCAACTACCAGCGCGATGGACCACAGTGCTATGGCGATAATCAAGGTTCGCGAGGTCCCACTTCAGGAAGTCATCTGGGATTTTGCTAAGACTTTTCTAAGGGGGGGTGATTTAATAAATTTCGGTTTTATGCTTGACTAGCAGGACCCTCAGTAAATTATCCAAAAGAACTGTGGTTCAGATAGCAGTACGCAAAAAACTACAAAATGTTTTCACACAACAAAGTTTGCAATGTTCACAAAAGTGGGGAAAGGCTCAAAAAATAGTGTGCAACCAAAGGTGAGATCCCCCGCAAAAATGCCAGGCTATATTTACAGCCGTATCTCCGTCTACTCTGGCAAAATGATAAAAAATTCTTACTTTACGTTTACGTAGTGTATTCGTGCTGTAATTTTTTTGTATTAATATGTTAGTTGGAGTCTGAATTTTCTGGACCAGACCCTAGTTTCCGTAAGAACGAAACACGTTTCCGTAATGTTTCAGGTGGTGCGCCGAACTACTACCCGAACAGCTATAATGGCCCGGTAGACCTGCCAGCAGCCGTTGAGTCGCGATATAAGACCAGCGGGGATGTGGGCCGGTATAACACGCACGACGACGATAACTACACACAGCCTGGCATGTTCTGGGATAAGGTAGGTGCACAGGCACACACACCACACACACACACACACACTTATGTGGAGAAGTATATGCACATAGAAAAACAGACACACTCACTTGATACTTACTGAACCTATGAGACTTGGAGGCTGTGGTTTAGTGGTTAGCATTCTCAACGTTGATGCCAGATTGCCAGCGACCCCGGTTCGATTCCTGGCGCCTATTTTGTTAAATGTTTTGGATTCTCAGCAGTTACAGCCGTATGTCCGTTCCGCCTGCAAAATTACGAGCTAATCACGCACGCCATTTGGTGATATGGTTGGTTTTCAGGTGTTGTCTGAGGACGAGCGCTCGCGTCTGGTGGACAACATTGCCGGTCACTTGAAGGACGCCGAACAATTTATCCAGGATCGAGCCGTCCAGAATTTCACGGAAGTCAGCGCTGAGTTTGGCAAACGACTGAAGAAGGCCCTGGAAGAGAAAAAGAAGAAGGTATATCTGCATACCATCGAGCTGGAAATCGGGGGACCAGCGGATGGCTAGCCCACCAGTGGCTCTGTACCAAGAGTACATAATAGAGTCAGCAATCGGCATATTATTATTGTACCAAGAGTACCTCAGTAGATAGAGTAGTCAGGAAGGACTTTGTACCAAGAGTACATAAATAATCCTAATATTCATTGTGATTACTAAGAGTATAAGATCTTAATTAATATTATATTCCCTTGAATATACTTGGTTGTAGTATTTGAGCTTGATTGTTACATGCACAGGGACGTAAGGTAGTTAGTTGGCTAGCCACTTCTAGACTAGATAAGTTACACCAAGAGTTATTTGAGATTGAGACAATAGAATTAATTGTTCACTGACTGTGTATGGGATTGCCTTCCAGTTTTTGTGAAAAATCTTGTGTCCCACAAGTTAGATACTATTGGCCAATAAATGTGTAACAATGAGTGTTTCAATAATTTTTGGTTTGACTTTCTGTTTTTTATAACTGCTTTTGGGATTGGGGCACAGTGCACAGGTGGGGGTGTTGGGGCAGTGAGGACCCAAAATTGTACAAAACTATATGCAGAGCAGCTTAACAATAGTTGATATTTTAAACTGGATTTAACGGATTAGATTTAATCTTGATGATTGTGATTAATGACATTATAGGTCGGCGTCAGCGTGGAAGGATACCCTCAATAGGCAATAATATTAATTTGGTACTTCTGCCAGATTTTAGCGAGCTACTTTTACCCTCTACTGAAATCCAGAAACTTTTATATTAACTCCGTTCAATCTTTTTGTATTAATTCCTTCAACTTCAATACGGTGGGTGGGTTTTAATTGTACTGGCAGTCATGTGTATTCCAAAGCCAAGGGTCTAATTCGAATTCGGCTTTAGCTGATTAGACTTGCGTAGTTTTGTCATAACACTGCACTAGAGTAACATAATGTAGTGTTAACGTAGTGAAACTTAGACGTTAGATTACTTCAAGATAATCTCAATACGCAACAGTACACAACGCAACAGCGCAAAATACGCAACACATTGACGAATCAACGTGTGCTACTGTAATCATTCAAACAAAATAATATCAAGTGTTAGATGTTGGATTGAACTTGAACTACTTGTGGCTTGTGAGGAGTTTTTTTATGACTAAGCTGAAGGGCTTTTTTTATTGAAGCGACCATCACGCCCCTCGTCTAAAACCAGGAATGGCCGAAATTCAGCCGTCGTCAACGGAAAAGAGAACTGAATTTGCAACCGCCTTACTCTACGAAATTAGAGCGTTACTGAATTGAAAACTTCTGTTCGATTTTTGCCTGTTTCAATTATTCCCAGATCACTCCCTAAACTTTTTTCACACTTCACAGATAGTTTTTCATTTTTCAAATTTGTCACAGACTCCTGTTTTTTTGCTATGATTTCACTGATCTTGCATGATAATTATTGGTACTTATCAGATAATGTGTATTTGGGCGTTTGGGACTAAAATTGTAGTATATGAGATGCTATTACTCAAGGCATGGCTATTTACGGCGACAACAATTATAGGCAAGCAAAACTTTTTCTCTCACGTAATGGGTATTGTAATATAAGATAATGACATAAGATGATAAGATATTATATAAAGTGATTAACTAAAATGCACGCCCACGCCGATGCCGTTAGTGGTTTGTTGGACTTGTTGTTGTTGTTGTTGGCGGCACAACGCGTCACGGCACACTGTGTAGAGGGCTGATGTAGGTTGGATAAATACTGTGTAGAGGGCTATGTAGTGGATAAATACGTGGACTCTATTTCTCGAGATTTTTAATATCAGCAGTCAGTCAGCACAAGTTGCATTGAATGTCAATAAGGGTCGATTCATACATGAGTGGGACGTACGGGCAAACGGACATGACATACCACAAACATTTTATATTGACGTTAATTGACACACGGAAATGCGCGTTGCGTCCGTTATTAGGATTTATAGTTTTGTGTTGATTAGGGCACATACGTGCATTGGGACAGATGAACGTTACGCATACTCTAACATGCGTAAAGTTCAACACGCTTTTTGGGTTTTTTCCCTTTTCGTTGCGTAATTTTGACTGTTCCAAATTTACATTGTAAATGGCTTGTAATCACGATAGGCTTTTGGGCCAGGAAACGTTAGCATGCAAATTTTTTGAGAGTTTGCTGAAACTTTTTTGGTCGTTTTAGCCAATTTGCTAAAACAAATTCGGCAGAAAAAATTTCTAATAACTAACTCTTCAATTCGCCAAATTTTGTCAAAGTTAAAAAAATTTTTTTTTGCGTTCCCAGTTGTCCGTTTTTTGCCATTAGATAAAAAAATTCCTTGTGAGTGGGGGGATGTATATTTTATATTAGGATATGTTTGATTTTTTGTTTTTTTTTTTTTGTTTTTTTTTTAGGGTTATTTAAATTAGAAGAAAAGAGGGAGTGATATTTATTTTTTTTTTTTTTTTAAAAAATTATATTTTTTTTTTTTACGCGAGAGTTTAAGGAGTTTTGGTTTAATGGCTGTAAACGATAGGCTTTTCATGGAAAACATGCAAATTAAGAAATAAACCTTTCGCCGGCCCAACAGGTTTACGATGGCCTCCGGCCAATGTACTTAAAAGTGTATGCTTGATACTTACTGAATACTTTTGCCGAAAACTTAGCTTGTTAAGCACTTCGTTTACTGAAAACTTTCGCAAACCACGTGACGGTGAGTCATTCCGATCCGTCAAGGTCAAACGTGGGCATTTCGGAATAATTCAAAAAAAGTTTCGGCCTCTCCCTGGGAACTGCTACAATACCAATCCCAGACACTTGCTGGTTCTTGCGGTTCGAAAACGCCAAAATACGACAACCTAGCATTTGTAAACAAATTGGGAAGTAGAGTTTCAACTTCGGTATTTTTTGGCTGCGTGACCGCATACAAGGGCGGGGGGGAGTGAATTTCCTCCCCGCCCCCGAAATTTTTTCCCAGTGAATCTTTACACAAGGGTCCCTCCCCCTTTTGGTTTTTATTGCCCAGCCGAAAAAAATTCCCGATACGTCTCTATATAAATAAAATTCGTTAAAATTTTTCCTGGGGCTGCCGCCCCCACTCCCCAGACCCCTGCGACTATGTGGCTTACTTTTATTTGTTATTACCATTTACCAAAGCCTATGCATATCTACACGAGCATATATGCTGTATACTGTTTGATGTGACGTTCACTGTTCACATCTTTTGTTTTAATTTTCCTGTCGGAAAAAAATTTCTGATACGTCTCCAGTTGACCAAAAAATTGGGCCTAAAAAATGAAAAAATCTCCAACTTTTTTCTGGGGGCTGCCGCCCCCAGTCCCCTGCAGCTTCGTGGTTTAGTCATCTTACGTTTTTAAGCCGGTTTTGTAAGTGTTACAAACTTACAATGGCTGAAAAGTGCATTTTATCCATTTACAAAAAATCGAAAAGTCATTAGTCCCGAAATTGTTTTCTGGGTACGCCACTGACCGTGTAGCAACTAACTATCTAATTACGTGACTGTAGGTCACCTGAGCCTATTTTTAGCTCCCGCTTAGGCTGTATAAGGGTCACCTAGTCTGACTAGGGGGCTTTTTGTCTAACCTTTGCTCAGCTTGCGCTGATCGTTATTGCGACTGTATGTGGCAGTGTGTGCGTGTACCCAATTAAACTTACACCTGTACAGGCGTGTGTGTGTGCTTGGCACCCCCCGCTTCATTACAACCGCATATAAGATACTTACAGTCAAGAGGCATAGAGTACGCAGGGTGGGAGGGGTAATGGTGGGAATTCCACCCCTACCTCGAAATTTTTTACACAGGCCCTATGATTTTTATTATGCCAAAAAAATTTCTGATACGTTTCTAGTTGACCAAAAATGTGATCCAAAAATCAGAAATAACTCCAACTTTTTTTTTGAGGCGTACGCCGCCAAATACTTGCGACTGTGGCTTAATGGTCGTACATTTGCCATGCGAATTTTTGCGTTAAAATTGCAAAAAGTGCATTTTAATCCATTCTTTCCAAGTATATATTCCCCTCCGAAACTTTTTTCTGGGTATGCCACTGGTGAATTGAAGCTAAATAAATGCTTTGAAAACGTAGCTAAAAAAGTTTATATTGGCTAAAAAATTTTCAGAGCTTTTAGCCCCTTTGCTAAAACCTTCTGGCGAAAAAAAACCCCGTCACTAGCCCATATTTTTATAAATTTTGCTTGCTCTTGCACGGTGGCTCGAATTCTTCGTATCCTCGCACTAAAATAACAAAACGAGGGGCCAGACCTGCCTCATAATCGAGGTGTGGCTTTATGGGTATACGGGCAAAGGTGCGATTTAATCTTTGGGGCTCAACTGGCATATTTTTAGGCCAAATTTTATTGGGGGGGGGGGGGGGGGGATGGGGGGAGCACCGGCCAAAATGGGGGGGTGGCGCACCGAATTCACCATAAAACACCATTTTATTCGAAAAAATTGTTATTATAAGTTAAATGTTACGCTTTTTTACGTAATTATAGCCACTTCGATACAGAATCTAGCAAAAAAGGACCCAAAAATCCTACCAAGCGACATCGCTACAGCTAAAAAGTCGCTTTTGGGTTATGGGGGGGCTCAAAATGGGGGGGGGGGCGCGACCAAAATGGCTCCGGATCAAATGGGGGCACCCCCTGGCCCCGCACGCTAAAAATATGCCGGGCTCAACGAAAACGGACTTATGGTTGACCTCATTAGAGTATACATGACTAAAACATTAGCTCGGTCGTTTACTTTGCCCGTACGTCACGCACACTGACTCAGTGGCGGTTTGTCTTACTGGTTCCGGTTCGAATCCTACCTGAGCTATGATGAAACAAGATTTGTTCAGCCCGTCAATCAATATTGGTCGGCTAAATGGGGATAAGCAGTAGTCCTAGATAGGTTAGCGCAATGGGCAGAACGTAAATTTCCCTAGTGGGCTCCCGTCTGAGCCCCTATGGGGCTTATCTTTACCTCTTTTTTGCCCGTATATACGTGCGTTCATCCGTTTGCCCGTTATGTCCCAATGTCTGTGTGTAAGCATGAATCGACCCTTAAGCGTGCTTCACACGATGGGGCAAACGCGTGGGGTGCCTCGTGGGGCATGAATAGGGTGCCACATGGTGCCACATGACGTTCTATAGGCTGCTACATGTGGCATCATTTGGCACCCTGTGACACCCCATGTGGTGCCACATGGGGGCCCCACGTGAGGATTCCCCACGTTTTCCCCCATCGTGTGAATCAGGCTTTAGTGCATTCATGCCCTGTTCTAGCTCACGCTTCTTGCACAAATAGAAAAAAGGGGGGCTTGTCTGCTAGTAACCATGGTGATGGTGCTTTTCAGGTGACCTCACGCTTGTAACCGGGCCCCCTTCCTTCCTCCTACGCCGCACAGTCTTGCCTGCTCACACTATACCCCCCACGGAAGGCCATTGCTACGCTACACTACTCTATTGCATGCCACAAAACGCATTCATCTTCGAAATTCGGGTTAATTTTTTTGTTGATTTTTTAGTTATATTATAATCTGTTAATTTTAGATGTTAATTTATTATCTACTATTTTAATAATATAGATTGTGATCTACTATGTGTCAAGATGGTTTGTATGATTTGTGGCTACAACTGATAACTAATAGATATTGGCTGTTTTTTTACATTTCACATTGAAAACAATATGTATCATGTCTTTTAGATTATCTTTTGAAATTAGATATGGTTTAAAACTATTTTCGAGAATTTGCAACAAAAGTGTAGGCTATTGCTCACTAATTGTTAGTACTTTAATATTGATCAAATTAAACGCATTTCTTTGAATTTTTTTAATTTTTGTGAATTTTTTATGATTAGTAGATTTTTATGATATTTTAGTATTCAAGTCTTATTTACAGCCGTATGAAAGTATAATATCACATATGCTTTTTTCATAATTTGGGCCGCTAAACACGTAACATCAGTGAGTATGAATTACCCTAAGCTGGCCTTAAGTCTAAGCTACAAGTTATGCAGCTGTTTTCTCCTGTTTTGATTGTAGATAGTAGTTTGTGATTGATAACTTTGCTCACTTATTGTGACTCGTGGATTGATTGATTGATTGATTGATTGATTAGTTGTGTGTGATCTATGGTTGCTATAAATAGTTTATTAGTTGGGCAGACTGTAGGCAGTCAAACTATTAAGGCCCGATTCATACTCGTACTTTTTCTTGTCATTGTAGTTTTGGCTCTAAGCTATTCCAAGAAAACTGTCTGGCCAAATGTGACAACTTTTCGTAAGGACAAAGTTGATGTCGAAACTAGTTTGTTTGCAAAAAAGAGCTATGAGTTTGCCAGTTTTTCACGGCAACTGTTTCAGATTTGTCCTTTTGTCCTTGAGGACAAGCATGAACTGGCCTGAGCTTAATAGTCACTTCACACTTACAACTGTATGTCGGCTCAATTGGCAAAATTTACAAAAACTCACACCTCTACTTTTAGTGATTTTTGTAGATCACTGGTCGAACAAGATACGGCTGTAAGAAATAGACTATGGCTCTGTATTTGGTGATTGTAATTCAAAAAGAGCATGTTTTTTTGCTCAGTGCAAACTGACCAAGACTCACCGAATCAAATATTATAAACAGCTGCGATATTATGCATTATTTTTTGTTTGTCCATAAAGATGCTAATTAGTGTTGCGTGTATGAATATATATGCATTTTAATTTAACTAAGAATGACTACAACATCAATATTTTGTTATTTTTTCGTATTCGTAATTTGTTGCTAGTTTAATCTAAAGTTATAACTTCAACTTTTTTATTTCAGCACAATATATATAATACAGTTATTGAATAAATTCACTGTATCAAGGGTACAAACATAATTAATTTTTGTGTAACTGTTATGTAGTTAATAAATGATTATTGTATGTAGTTTTTTATCACTTGTAATTTTACTAAATTAAAAAAATTGGCACTGGCGTGTGTTTCGTTCGTGACAAGGGAAGTGTGGTAGATTTTGTTTGAGACTGAGACATCAGGCTAGTATTTCTAGTAGCGCGTTTATACTTGGTCTAAACTAGCTTTGAACCGCAGTCTAAAATATTATTAGACCCTGTCGTGTCTGTTTCGGTTTTGGTAATTTTACCGAATCGAAGGACAGTCAGACTATCATAGGCCGAAAACTTGATTTTAGCTTTTGGCAACGACTTACTTTGGCCTGACAATTTTTTTAGCAATGCTACGTAGTTTTGACTTTCGTGAAGCAGCAGTGTGAACAATGTGGGGCAGAACAGCCAAAATTTGTGCTAGACTTTCAACCTACCCAGATTCACGTAGCAATCTGATATCCTGAATCTAGTAGAATATTCTAAGTGAGTCGTGTAAGAATTACAAATACATATGATTTGCGAAAATTGCACATATATATATATATATATATATATATATATATATATATATATATATATATATATATATATATATATATATATATATATATATATATATATATATATATATATATATATATATATATATATATATATATATATATATATATATTGTGAAGTAAGATAGGCCCCTTATTGCTCTTAAAGGGATTTACGACAGCTCATCGTAGGCCCAGTAGCTCAACGGTAGAGCGCTGGTCTGCAGATCCAGAGATGGGCGGTTCGAATCCCCCCTGGGTCATGCTGATGTTGATGCTGTCGTTCTTTCGGTAAGAGTCCCCCCTCCCTTTCTTGACATGGCAAGGCCGCCACGACGAACCTCGGAATCTCCTGGTCGCAGAATTGAGTCAGGTAGCGTTAGGTATGGGTTGTTGGGGGGACATACCCCCTTGAGTGGCATGGGCAGAGTGGTGGTGAGAGTATATGGAGGAATTATCGCCGAGGTAGCTTTGCAGTGGAGCCACTCCTTGTCCCGGCTAGGAGTGAGAGCTTATCAGTCCCGGGCAGTGTTCGCAGAAGAAGATGAGGCCAGAAAAAAAAGGACCTCGCGGCACTTGCCTTATAGAGAAGAGAAGAAAGAAGAAAAGGTAATATAATCGGGACGGCTCCCGGCGCTCCTCCACCCCGGGTGCCCATGCCCCATAGATAGAGGTAGTGCACGGCCCAAGGAAAAACTTCGGGCCGAAGTTTACTAGAAGGGGAGGGATGTGAAGTAAGATAGGCCCCTTATAGCTCTTAAAGGGATTTACGACAGCTCATCGTAGGCCCAGTAGCTCAACGGTAGAGCGCTGGTCTGCAGATCCAGAGATGGGCGGTTCGAATCCCCCCTGGGTCATTCTGATGATGATGCTGTTGTTCTTTCGGTAAGAGTCCCCCTCCCTTTCTTGACAATACTTTTAGCACTTTTGGCCGACAGATGGCGCCAGTTTCCTCAGGGCATAATTTGTGTATATATGTATTTATGATTTAGTTGAGTTAAAAAATCAGTAAAAACGAAAAAACTAGCGGTAGCTAAAGCTGTCTTTGTTGGTACACCGTTGGTAGGGTTGAAACAGCTTACACTGGTCACTCAGTTGAAAACGAGTGTGCGCGGACGGAATTGGATGCATTTCGGGTAGAGATGAGATCAGGGCCGGCTTTTCGGCCCGGCCCGGCCCGGCCCGGCCCTGATGGAAATTTTGTTCGGCCCGGCCCGGCCCTGATTGGGAGTCGACGTCGGCCCGCCCTGATCGGCCCCTATTTTCATTACTTGACAGTTCGATTGCCCTTGTCAGTTGAAGAACTTAGGGTGTTGCTTAAAGGCTTATACTACTGAATACCAACATACTATAGCTTATTGTGTGAAAAGTTCATAATAAAAACAGTATATATCACCAATGGCGTACACAGAAAGAATTTCAAGGGGGAATGACTTTTCGGTTTATTGTAGTGGGTTAAAATGCGCTTTGTAGCAATTGAACTCTTATAAGATGCTTCACAAACGCAGGATCATTAAACCACAAAGTTGCCGGGGTCTGGGGGCGGCAGCCCCCGGAAAAAAATTTGCGATTTTTCCAAATTTTAGATCGAATTTGGTCAACTGGAAACGTATAAGAAATTTTTTTCCAACAGATCAATTAAAACAAAAGATGGTGACGTCACATCAGACATGTTGCATAATGTGCTCATGTATGCTTGTATAGGCTTTGACGAAAAATAATAACAAAGAATAGTAATCCACAGAGTCGGAGGGGTCTGGGTGCGGCAGCCCTCACGAAAAATGGGGGAATTTTTTATTTTTAGGTCATATTTGGTCAATTGGAGACGTATCAGAAAAAATTTTTCGGTCGGACCAAAAAAACCAAGGGGGGAGAGACCCTTGTGTTAAAAATTTAACATTAAATCTTGTATATATTACATTTTTTACTAAATCTAATATAACTGTCAAACCGTAAAAGCTACAAAATTCTATAAAAACAACAAGTAGAATAACTTTTATACAAATAAAATAACTTATTTACAAATATTATGCAATATATACACAGAGTAACGTTGGAAAAGATGCGACAGCGACATACCCTAGGAATACACCACACGACAGGCTGCTACGCTGTGCGTTAGCGTACATACGTACGTACGTGTTTGCTTCTCACAGCAGTCAGGACAGGGTTGAAATCAGAGCCGGGCCGGGCCGGGCCGCGTATTTACAAAATCTACCACGTAAATACACTATGCCAAAGTCTACCCGATTTTTGCACCACCCGTTACAAAATCTACCACGTAAATGCACTATCCAGCGTGCTGCCAAAATCTACCCGATTTTCGCACCATGCATGACAAAAGCTACCACAATTAGGCACTATGGCCAGTACGTACGAGAAACGAAATTTTGAATTTGATTCAAATTCAAATGTTTCGAAGGCTTGGATGCCTATTGCCTATACAGTATATATAATTTTACCAAAAGTACCAAAATTTACGAAAAGTTTCATTCCACTTTTGGCCTCAAATTCTACATGAGAGACGAATAAAATTCTGTAAATATTACTGAACCTTGGTAACCTTGGTAAATAATAAGTTGATTGACCGCATAAAGGTGGCATCCTGAGTAATTAATTTACATCATTTAGCCTACATAGTTTTTACTAAGAGTGCATTTTTAGCCATTTCTTTAACGATGTAAGTGGCGATGCTACTTTTAGCCATAGTCGGCCATGAAGCCACCGGCAAAATTACGAAGTTATGCATATAATCACGCCATAATGTGATATTGTAACTCGATTAAGTGTTATACAGTAAAGTGCAATAACTAGACTTATACTGCATGCAGCAGCGTGCAGTCTACTTATACTGCACGTTATACTCAAACCGATTTACAAGTCACTTATAGCACTGGTGGTTGATCTTGATACGCATGTGTGAAACCCTCGTGCAGGTGCACTCGTGCGCTTCGCGCACTCGTGTTCCTGCACTCGGAGTTTCACAGAAACATGCGTATAAATCACTTATAGCACGCCAACCAGTGCCATAACCCATACTTATACACGATTGGTGGCGTAATTTTTCATAGACATAGACATGTTTTGGATTTTGACGTTGACTGAGGAACTAGTACCGCTAAGCTAATCTAACCTAACACCTCTACCCTTAGATAAACTAATCTTTAGCTAAAAAATGTACAGCTGTCCAGCGTTAAAAATGGGTAGAAATGCACTTTTGGTAAAAACTGCAAAGAACAGTCAAGCCACTGCTGGCTGCGGTCAATGTCTTTTTCCGAGCCTTGTGGCTTGTGCCGAGCCAATGACAATTTGCCGAGCCGAGCCAATGTTCTATCCCTAATAAATTCTAACTAAAATTCCAACTAAATTCTAAATTCTATTAATTGTAACACTTGTAACCGTTTATTTTTGTACGGCTTTCAATAAAACATCGTGCTGTGAACAATAAAAATAAAAACATTCGATTTTAATTGAGCATAATATTGTTGAAAAAATTGCTCAAACAAAAAGCATGTCATGTAGCACCATGCGGCTCCCCACGGAGTGCCCTAAGGGGCACCCAACGCATTTTCCCCATCGTATGAAACAGGCTTTAGGGGAACAGATTTTTGAAATTGTTGTTTTGATATGCCTGTGGGTAGTTTAAGCCCTTGCGCACAAATTCGAGGACCATTTTCCTCTAGGGTCGTCCTGAATTGACCGTTCGGGTCTAAGGGGTTACTTTTTTTGAATGAAGATTTTGACGTTATTATGGGTAGTTTTTAAGTCCCTGAACGCCAATATGAGGTCCATGTTTGTGTAGGACCGTCCGCCTTGTGTCTGTAAAAACTAGTGAATGCTTCGTTAAGACTATATACCTATTTGTGTAAAATATAGAGTCCTGTGCTTATTACAGAAAACCCTTGTTCTACAATAGGGCGTGTTTTGCATGAAATACATAATTGCCTAAAATAGAGGGTCCGTCAACAAACACTGTGAATGTTTTAGGATGCCTGGAGCTTTCAAAACGAAAAATTGTGTGTGTGTGTGGCAAAAAGTTGGCGCCTCAGACAAAAATATACATATATATACTCCTCAAATTCACGGTTATAGGAGCAAAATATCCGACGTGACATCAAACTATTAATTTCGAAAAGTTCACACACTTCTACCTGGCGGCTCCAAGGCAGTACCCAAGAAGCTTCTGTTTGTAGCACGCTGGGGGTGATAATCTTGGGTGTAGTGAGAAAGTCCAGACGAATCAGACTAAATTTCGGACCAATCTCACAGTTGCAAACCAAATGAAACGCTATTGGTCCCAAACCAGAGCTCTGATTGGCTAATTTGACGACTCCGCCCATTTTTGAGGTATAGGTATACCCTGATTTGTGGGGGGGTCCCCCCACACGTTCGAGATCTATGCCTTCATTTGTGGGGGGTCCCCCCACCCCCACACCCCACAGTTTAAGGGCTATGCCTTCATTCGTGGCTACAAACGTGGCCAGTGTCACATTCTTCCTATTATGAACTCTTGGTGCAAATTATGTAAAAACCATGGTTTAGTAAAACCACCTTTGTGAAATCCACCCTTAGTGTTCAAAATTTACCGAGAATGCCAACAAAGTCTGCAAAAATTCAAAAATCTGTTCTAATTTGACATGGAATAAATTAAATTGCACGTAACTGCGTAAGTTAAATCAATTGTTTTAATGCAGGGCGTTATTCGTTTCAAAATCTTATGCATCAATTGAAGGAAAAAGTACCTATAGTTTTAAACATCTTGCATACTTGTGTAAAACATTCAAAAAAGATTAGTGTTAAAAGTAAGTTTATTGTGGTCCAAGCCGTAGAAAAATTTGAATTTGAATCAAATTTGAAGCTCCGTATTTCGTACGTACTGCGCATAGTGCCTACATGTGGTAGATTTTGTCACACGAGGTGCAAAAATCGGGTAGATTTTGGCAGCAAGCAGGATAGTGCATTTATGTGGTAGATTTTGTAAAGGGTGGTGCAAAAATCGGGTAGACTTTGGCATAGTGCATTTGTGTGGTAGATTTTGTAAATACGCGGCCGGGCCGCTATGCCATCAGGGCCTCAGGGCCGGCCCGGTCCTGATTTTGGCCCGGCCCGGCCCTGATGCAAAATTTCCACGGCCCGGCCCGGCCCGGCTCTGATTGAAACTTCTGCCGGTCGGCCCTGCCGGGCCTCAGGGCCGTAAAGCTCATCTCTAATTTCGGGCTAGACGCAATAATTTACAGCCCGAGCTTAAAGTGGGTGTGCCTGTGCGCATACGAAATTTGATGCATACTCACTCATGCTCGCTGAATACAGAGTGTGCGCATATACTACGCAACGCTGACTTGGGGTTTTAGGTGAAGTGTGAGCGTGCGCTCTTATCTTGTGGATGACCAAATACAAATATCGTTAGGCACCAGTAACTTCAACTGTCTTATTTAGAGCTGAGCTGTTATGCTAAAACTAAGACCTAGTGTCAGTCGTTCACAGAGCCAGCTTCTGTCCCCCAAGTCTTCATAATACATGCATGTTTACAAGAAATATCCATGTTATATTTAGGATAGACCCAGTAATTGGAGATGCCTGAGTTGGAATCGGAAGGGAAGCTTGTCATTCCAGGTATTTTTGTATCACACAGTGGGCTTGTTATTTTCTTGAACAAGTTTTAAATTATGATTCTGCACCAAAAATTTAGATTACGAAGTTTATTTTACTTTAAGCATGATATATATAATGTTCATGTAGAGATGTGTTTATCAAGTTTACACACCAAAAACTGGCTGTTACGAGGTTTCCAATTCGACATAGTTGATCAGGCTTTTTGCTAATGTTTGGCTTACGGACAAACGGGCAGGCTTGCGGACTGACGAACGGACACGCTTACTGACAAGTGTATTTTGCTTACGGACAACTATATTTTGCTTAGGGGCAAATGGTCACGTCCGTACGGACAGACACGCTTACGGACAGGGGTATTTTGCTTAGGGACAAACAGACCCCCTTACGGACAAGTAGATCTGTTTTGCTTACGGTCAAACGGACACGCTTACGGACAAGTATGAACTACGGATGAATTGTTCACATTGCAGGGGATGTGTTGTTTGATGTGTCGAGTGGTTACAAGCCCGGGCACGGCACCTATGTGCGCGGAAACAGCATCGTGGCCTCTCTGGTTGGCCTTGTGGCCCTCGTGCAAACAGAGAACGACCAGGTATATACTGCACCGTCCTAGCTCAGCTAGTCAGGCCTGGGAGATTCCCTGGAAGCTTAACCATCACAAAGGGATTGATCGTGCCATAGACCACTAATTGATCTTCTGCCCACAGCCAACTGAGCTGCAATTCAGCACAGCAATTTCTTTTACAATGATGTACTTTATTTACTTAGCTGGGTAGCCCATAGCTGACGTGTTTCACCTGAGCTAAACTTTCAGCAGCGCTTCATGGTCATAGTTGTTGTGCTGCAGGTTTGAAATTTCAACTAAACTAAGACCAAAGTTTAAGAAAATCGACTAAACCACGCAGGCAATATTTTCCAATGAAATTAATAATTGATAGCAAGTCGTGCAAGACGTTCTTAGAGTCGGGTATAACAAAACCACTTAATTTGTGAAATCCACCGTTAGAGTGTGGTTGCATTTAGATGAGCCATGTAAGTTGTCTTCTATATTTTCAGCCCTGTACAGTGGAGGTGTCACGATTCGGCCGCGGGCGGTTCGCATTGCCAGTGATTGAATCCGTTGTGACTGCTAAGGTAGCCAGAATACACTGTCCATTTAGGCTTAGGGATCCATTCGAACTTACAGCCCTATGTCTGTAAGCCGGCAGTGTTGAGCATAAAGTCACGCCACAACTGTATGGAATAAAATAAGTTAATGGGGTAGTTTTTTTTTAATTTCCTGCCTGAACGGATAAGTTTGATTCAACCTTATCTACCTAGTACGATATTTGGTAGACCAAATTATTCAGAAACATATGATTTCTATTCGTTTTCAGTTTAATTTAGTTTTAGTTAGATTCGTTCAGCCTTTGTATGATTATTTAGATTTTTTGTTTGTATGTTCAGATCACAACGATCAACCCGCGCTTCTGCAAATGTTCCATCAGTGCTGTGCAGGACACTCCAATGCGTAGCAACTTTACAGGCATGATTAGGTATATTGTGCTTCTACAAAAATTGAAAAAATGATAGGGGTCAATTCAGCTTTTAACTACAACAGTGTTTGAAGTCTTGCTTTAACTATAACACTGTAACTTAAATGGGAGGATATCCCATTTTCATTATTTTATTACATTTGATTCAAACTTTGCATTTATAAAGTTATGACGTCAATAGGAGTCTACTGGTGAATCATAATAATGAAAGTCGGCTCAGTAAATTGCAAATTTCTGGAAATAACGGGAATAATGGAAAAACCCGTTCGTGAGGGTCCCCTCATACATGCTTGCTTTGCCCAGCAATGAAGTTTGTCAGCACTATTTTGCAGAAAAGAGGACGTTCGTGCCAAGGAAAAAGACAAAGTGGAAATGCACAAGTGCTTTCGGCCTGGCGATACCATTCTGGCGAAAGTGGTCAGGAAATTTTGTAGTCTTCACAATGTGTGGTCAAAAGTCTAGTGCATGGCAACTTAATTAGACCAAGAGTACATAATAGGCACCAAGAGTACCAAGATACCAAGAGCACATTAATAGTAATCTCATTATGTACTCTTGATTAGGCCAAGAGTGTAAGTATACCAATTACTGGCCGGGGTGGGGTTTCAGTGACAAGCTGAGAGCTGAGACTATTATCTCCGAAAAAAATCCATGAATATTGGATCATTGTATTTGTATAGCACCCCGTCCCCAAATTGGACCTGGTTCTAAAACTTGGCAAAGGTACTCTTCCCACAAACCCGACTTCGGTCTAAAACGTGACAGCGGTCCCCCATAGAGGGTGCTTAATTTAGATATAGTCTAAGTCGAATACGCTATCGTATGAAATTAACATAGAAGGTTTCGATTTCATAGTTCAATATTTCAATGTTCATTTCATGATTTCACGAGCCATGATATATAAGGCGGAGCAACTTTTCCGGCTATTTTTGCTTCGTGAGCCACCAATTTCGCTTCGTGAGCAACTAATTTTTGCCTTCGTGAGCTACCTTCAAAACATTCTGAAGGGGGGGGACGGGCCTGTCTGGGGGGGGGGGGGTGAAGATGCCGTCTGGGGGGGGGGGGGGGTTAACCCCCACAACCCCCCCCCACGCCCGTCGATTCATACTTACAGCCGTATGTCCGTTCAGCTCAGCCGACGAATTAAAGTTTTGTTTAAGGGGGTAGTGTCGCGAAAGCAGTTTTGCTCATAGGTTGCAAAAAGAGATCTTTTTGCTTTGAACTTGTACGTTCACTGAGAAACTAGTCCAATGCTATACTGTGTTAAATAAGTACTGCCAGACACTAGACTACCAATATCTACCAATATCTTGAACCAATCACCGATTGTAAGCCAGACATCACACAATAAGGACATGAAAATTCAAAAAATTAAGCCAGATATCAGATTGGCCAGCTTGTGAAGTACACATAACGTTTCGACGCACAGTTTTTTGCCACAAATAAGAAAAAAGAAAAATGAAGGTTCGTTTTTCTTTTGATTTTAAAACAAGCGTCTAAATTTTTCACAATTTATCATTATTGCTGTCAGTAGTTCACTGTTTATGCACAGTTTCACAGTTCAAACAGGTATTACTCCGCAACCACTCAAGCAATTTGCACTAAATTTTGTGTGCATAAACTACAACCAAGAGTACATAATAGCTTCTCACTCTATATAGAAGAAGAGTGAGACACTCTCCAGCCTGCCTGTGTTCTAGCACAGGCAGATGCGCTGGTCGTTTTCAGGCTACATGTTGACATTCTATGCAACATGTGACTGGCCAATCAGCGCGTAGATTCCCTGCGTAACACACTTTAGTATATAATCGCTGATACGTTGATAAGCATTAAGATATGGATAAAAGCTTAATAACTCATTATTTATTCATAGTCTGCTTGTAAAAACATTAAAAAAGGTTTGCAAATACCTTTACGGATATTTTGGCAAACTTTCAGCGAAATTGATTGATAAACTTTTGAGATATAAATTTTTCTGAATTTCTTCAAAGTTTCTCAATCAATTCCGCTGAAAGTTTGCCAAAATATCCCCAAAGGTATTTGCAAACCTTTTTTAATGTTTTTACAAGCAGACTATGAATAAATAATGAGTTATTAACCTTTATCCCTATCCCGTTTTATGATTGGAGCACGTGCACAGGCGTCTGCCAATCAGAGAATAGAAGCTCGCTTCTGATTGGCCAGTCACATGTTGCATAGAATGTCAATATGTAGCCTGAAAACGACCAGCGCATCTGCCTGTGCTAGAACACAGGCAGGCTGGAGAGTGTCTCACTCTTCTTCTATATAGAGTGAGACGCTATTATGTACTCTTTCTACAACATATGTCCTTTTAGTCTATGTAAACAAACTAAACAAATAAGTTGATAATTGTGACGAAAAAATCGAATGTGAATAGGTTTTTAAAACGTCATTTTTCCGACTTTGCGACCTCACTCGCTCACTGCAAACAGTATACTGCATCCATTTTGATGAAACTTGGCGAAAATACTTGCATCAACATATATATTTCAAAATATATAAAGAACGAAGTCTTATTTTTTTCTAAAAATGTTTTACAGTTACGCAAAATCGACTGCTTTCGCGGCACTACCCCCTCAAATAACTAGTCATTTTTTGGTCATTTCAGCAATCACTGGCTGATTCCGAGACATACTTGCTGACCACCGCTGAGGACGAATTGGGTGTGGTGCGCGGCATATGTCCAGAAGGTTTGATTAATGCCTCGTTCATACTTGTCCGTATCCGTAAGCTCATGTCCGTAAGCCAATGCGGACAAACTGTGTGCCACTTGTGTGAAGTAAGATAGGGCCCCTAGAGTACTTCAAGGGATTTACGACAGCTTATCATCGGTCTATTAGCTCAAAAATAGAGCGGTGTTCTGCAGTTTCAAAGGTGGGTGGTTCGAATCCCCCCTGGGTGATCATTCTGATGTTTATGATGATGCTGTCTTTCTGTAAGAATCCCCCTTCCGTTTCTTGACTCGTGCCTTTGCACCCATGATTTCATACGCATTATGTAGATATCTGCCACTGTTCGGCTAGCTCACACTAAAACTTTATTAGCACCAGAGAAGCTATCCCTTTATCTGCAACAGCTGGTCAAGCTTTTTTTTACTTACAGACGTCAGACATTAAGGGACACCCTAAAGCCCAATTCACACGAGGCTACAAAATGTTGCATGGTATCTACGTCGCATGGCACATCATTTTTCGAGAGTTGTGATTTCTTTTTTGTTATTCATTATTTGCCGTTCGTTATTCTTCAGTCGATATGCATTATTGTTTTTCGTTATTAATTTTTAGGTCATGACATGCAAGTAATATCGTGGGAAGAAGTGAGATGCGAACAGTGCGGAATCACCCAAGCCAGAAAGTTAGCACAAGTTCCTCACAAAAATGACTCAAATCTGACATGAACGAGTATACCATGTGGTCTGATTGAATTATTTTTTTAATTTTGGTTTACTAATAATATTTTAAGGGAAGAGTATGACACCCGTGCGAAGTAGCCTTTTGACGCCTTCATTTCAGGGTGATGGGGGGGATTCTGCTCCCCAAATCAGAGATGTGTCTTGATTTCAGTGTCTTGTTTCGACTAATTTAGACTTCTCAAAATTGTCTTTTTTGGAGCTGTTTTATCGATTTATATTGGCGTCACTGGCTTGAGAGGAGACTATAGCCTGACTTCTTAACCATTTTTCAGCGTATTCTAATCCAAATCGGCATCTATTTTATGTCATATTTGTTCTTTTACAGCTGCTTGTTATTCTGTAAATAAATTTCTTATTGTCTGTTTTTTGTTTTCCGTCTCTGCAAACATAAAAAAGTAGGATAAACAGAAATTACGTTGCGTAAAACGAAGACAATGTTTCCTTGGAATTGGTCACCCAATTAGCTGCTTGCTACTTCGAAATAGCTACCCCCATTTTTTGCATGAATATGATGAGTGTGGTGTTGCTTTAGTACAGAAGTTGTAGGTTAGTTTAGTTACAGACAGCATACAGCTTCTTATTTAGTTTAATTTTAGTGTACAGCTTCTTATTTAGTTTAATTTTAATACAGTCATATAACGGCTGAAACTTAGTTTAGATTTAGTTCTTGTTTGTAGTAACTAACAGAGTTGCACGTTTGTAGTAACGAACAGAGATGCACGGGAGTACCGTTATTTTAATAGTGCTCTGCACTTTTAATATTAATATTAATATAAATAGAAGACCCCAACAATTTTTAATATAAATATTAATATTAATAGAAGTGCGATTTTATTTTAATATTAATTAATATAAATAGCCAGTCAAATTTCTTTTAATATTAATATTAATATAAATAGTGTTTCTGATTTTATTTTTAATATCAATATAAATAGAAGCTTAAAATTTTTTAATATTAATTTTAATATTAATGTAAATATGAATTTAATTTTCACGCTAAGGGTCAATAAAAGATAGAAAACACACAATTTCCAGTGAACTTTAAGTAAAATTTCTTGTCATTGACATAAAGACCGTCTAAACGACTGCCTATTCAAGCACTATTAAAAATACTATTAAAAATAACAGCTATTTTTAATATTAATAGTGCCACAAACTTTTAATGTTAATATTAATATAAATCGTGTTCCCTATTTATTTTTAATTTTAGTATTAATATAAATAGCCGGCCTAATTTATTTTTAATTAAATATTAATATAAATATTAATAGTAATTATTAAAATAAAATAACGGTACACGAGCGTAATCGGCGAGGGGGTGTGCCCGACCCCCGGCAGAGAGGGGGGTGGTCGTGGCTTTGGTTTGATTTCCGGCGAAAACCCGAGAAAATTTTGCACTTTTTTATTTTTATTACTCACTTTTGGGGCACTTTTTTGGCGGCGGCCGAAAATTTTTGCAATTTTTTGATTTATTTCTCAATTTCGGCACAATTGTTCGGTAATCAGAGGTGGTTGAGGGGGGTTGCTGACTGCCGAGTGCCGACCCCCTGAGGGAAGAGGGGTGGATACCCCCCTCTACCCCCCATGTGCATCTATGGTAGCGAAACGAATAATTAATATCATCCATACGGATCAGTAAATTGTATGTATATACCTTGCTTTATTTCTGATCATCCGTTTTATTTATAACAAACATGTCGATTCACTTGTACTGGTTCGATTTGTGCAAGTACTGTGATTTATAGCGTTGAGGTCAGGCCATTAGTGACTAATGGATCGACACTTGAAACCGCCTGGCGATAGAACGCCAAAAAGACAGATGAGCCGAAGCTCACTGAGAAGAGTAAGCTACATATATCTCAACTTTTGCTGAGTTTTTGTTTGTTTGTTAAGGCCAGAATTCGCAATTTACCTAATTAGTTCTGATCCTCTGGCAAGAGCAACCACAAAAACGTTAGTTATTATAGTTTTCTTAAGCTTAAATCTAGCACCCTACCTTCCTTCTACTGCTATTTTATCAAGTCGCTTTACGAGTTAAAGTGGCAACTTTTAATATACATAAAGTAGCAGCTAATAGCTCTAGAGTGCTTGAAACATTTCAGAGAAAGAGATTAGATCACGACCGTTCGGAGCCATTCACAAGTTTCGACCAGCAAAAGTTGGACGCAAAAGCACTTTGTAACAACTGCTTGTTGGAAACTGAAGTAAGCTCAGTTACCTATTAATATTAATTAGCTGCATTTGGAACTTTATCTTGTATGGTTAATGGTTGACGACTATTGAGGCAAATCTGAAGCGAGTCGATCAACAGACAACGCTATAGTAGGCAGCCAAGATCTAGGAAAGGTCTTGTCTGGGATATTCCAGCTAAAGGACGGTACATGGACCATCACGCAGAAAGGAATTGCGGTTGCTGTAACGATTTCGGTTTTTGTTCCTTCTAGAGGAAACTATTGTTTTGAAAGTAATAGGTCACAGCGTTTAACGCTGCTAAGCGGGCTGCATAGCCAGTATGTTTTGCGTGTATTTTCAGCTTGGGAGCTGCCTGCTGATTTTTGCGTGCGTATATGCATGAAAATCAATAATCGATGCACAGTGTTGTTGTAGTAATCTACTTTTTTAAAAGCGGCACCGTAATGTTTCACCAGCAGTAGTATATAAGAGCCATCGGAAAACATTGTTTATAGCTTCTTAGAGCTGATTTGCTCAGCTCAGATCAAAGCGTAACTTTTGAGCCAAATAGCTGATGCAGCGGGATGCTTAACATCCAGCAGCACTGTTTTTGTACGTACTGCGTAGTTAGATTAGATTAGAATAAGCTAGGTATAAGGTAGAGTAAGATACACAGTGTAGTTTACAGTACGTATGGAATAGAACCAATTCATCCAATCCTGAAAGGTAGACACCGGGGAAGGAACCTTGCCCCTTTTGGGGCCAACTTGTTTACATAGATTTCCGTGAAGCGGAATTTCGAAGCGGCCAGTTAAGTAAATGAAACTAGATCGGAATGTGTACGAATGGTATTTTATGCAGTTAAAAAGGTGCAGGTTAAGACTCGCTAGTCGATATCACATTCCTTACTGTTTTGTAAGCCAACGTAATCGCTAGCCTTTACTGACAATTTTAGAAAAATTAGGATTAGAACAATGCAGGAAAACGCTGATGTTTTTGCTGCAAGTTTCAAAATATTTGTGAAAACTTGATTCGAAGAAATATCGTCGAGCTACCAATTTAGGTCAAGCCAAGTCAAGTCAATCTTGAGTGTTTTGGTCGAAAAAGATCTGCTACAGTTGGCTTTATTGAGATGATCCCCATCCTTGGTCATTTCGGCTCAAATGTGTCAGTCATTACTGATGCGAGCTCAGAGTTCAGTTAAGGGGGTAATTGCGTTTTTAGGTGTTTTTTTGAAAAGCCATGGCTCAGCGTTAACAAATTCAAATCACAAGCGGTCTTTTGCATTAGGTAGAACAATATCTCTCCTAAATGTATGCCATGCATTGAAATTTGACCTATGATTTTGTTTTCAGTATAAGCGACTAAAGAAAGGTCCTTTCCAAAATATTACAATTTTTTACAAAAAGTTTGCGCCACAGCTCTGAATCATACGATTCCCTGCTGGGGCTGAAAGTTGGTACGGTTATTGACATGTTTAAAATCCCCAGGCATGTCCCCCACTTTTTTAATAACTAGTCAATTTACTGAGAAAATAGCTAAAAAGCAAACGCACCGAAAATTTAAGATATTTTCTTGTAATGAAAACCCTCTGAAAATGTCCACAGGTGAAATTTCGAAAAAGTGAGAGACATGCCTGGGGATTTTGACCTTTACAGTACTGTCCCAAAAATTCATGCTCAGGCGTCACTTATAACTTGAGTACTGGTGGCGCAAAGTTTACATAGAAATCACAAAAACCTCGAAAACGCAACTACCACCTTAACTCACAGTCGTTAGTCGGCAAATGTACAAATACTCAATTATAAAACAATTCCGTAATTATGATCATATTGAAAGGTTAATTTGTTTCAGCCGCAAAAAAAGCCAGCCACCAAGCTTTTGGGCACCATTCCATTTTGCCAAAACTGTTTCGAGTATCAACGACCCCTATGTGAAAGTTGTCAGCAAGTCATTGCCAATAATGACCAATTTACGGTCTTATTTACAGACAATGTGGGAAATATGACTATATTTTGGCATAAAAATTGCTTCAAATGCTCGAAATGCTCTGCACCTGTGGACCCTGACGAATTTTTTTACGAACAAAAAATGTTGCATTGTAATAGTTGTGGTAGAAAAGGATTTATTAATGAAAAACGATTGCGGTCAAAAAGCACTACGATGCTGCATGAACAAATACAATATTAAAAACTTCCCTAATATGGCGCTGTATTTTTTGTGTTGTAAATGAGATAAGGGTTACCAGATTTGAGGGCTGCGTTGTAGTCGTTAATATTTTTGACGCTTCAATTCTTTCTTTCTCCAAATGGGACAGGACAATTCATTTGTTTGAAAATGTGTAGAAAAACTTTTCGTTTTTTTTGCGAAAGTAAAAAGTAAAGTACATAGCTATAAATATATAAAGGAATTGCCATTGTCTCTTACGCTGGTAAGCAATCGGACAGGTTGAAACGGATCTGCCGAAGGCACTAGCTGAAGTCTATATAATTTCAAAGTCGATACCGTAAGATTGAAAGTGTTAAAGCCTGAGAAAACCTAAGGAGGCGACAAAAGCTGTGTATACACACACAGTACCTTCGACATACCCTCCAATGTATGTGTACATTTGCGGGACGGGCAGGCCTGCGGAGGTTTGACTAGGTGAGCCCAAAAGATGGCTACCGAAGGCCGAGACTACGTCGACTGAGCGGCGTTGCAGAGATTCATGCTTGCAGCCGCATAATTCTATGTCTGTTCAGCCTGCAAAATTACAAAATAATAACTCCACGAATGCCTATTAGATCAGATTGTAAGTATGAATCGACCCATAGAGTCGCACTGAGAGAATATTCTATGGTAATAACACTAGTCCAGAAATATGCGAAACGATTGCAGTGATGACGGCAGGCTAGATCTGCTACAGACAATGGCTACGGAGTTCACTATATTGAAAGACAATAACATCTGCCACTGTGTGCATCTGACCGACCCTAGCTCGACAGTAGCAACTGCTACTGACCATTGACAATGCGGAAATAACATCCTTAATAATCAAGGTTGACTTTAAGTATATGTTCCTAACAATGAAATAGTGGGCTCTTGTGGCTTGAATGGAGTACGCAAGTCATTTTTCGCTGAGATCGCAGCCCTCTTCAGCGATTCATGCCTGATGGCCCCCAACGGATTTATCAGTTAGCGTGGGAAGCAAAGGCCTGCAAATGAGAAGCACAGATCAGTAAGCACCATTGACTCACTACCCTACTAATCGTTTCTTCATCAACACAACACAATCACAGTTTTACTGAGACACAAATGACATGACATCACCATCGCAAACTACTGCAAAAACAAATCAGGTAGTCCAAAAAGGTGGCATTCAGGGGTATATATGCTGCATAGCGATCAGGTAGAGGTCGTTGGTTTGTCAAACGTGCTTCCTACATTCCAGTGTCGTTCAAAGTTGACACGGACGCCAAGAGATCTGGGGTGGCGCGAAACTGGGTGTCGTCACCCTGAAAGTAACAAGGGGAACTTGAAGCAAAACAATAGTACTCTTGGTAATAGATTTAACGAACTGATGCGTTCTTGTACCTTATAGTAAACGCCTCCTCAGATGCGCCAACACAAATTTTTCACTCAAGTCTAGAAATTTCCGTACAAGTGAAACCGTGGTGCTATAATTTAGGTAAATGCCAATTGAACAGCACCTAATTTTGCTTTCGTTAATTAACTTGGTTCGTTAATGACTTAAGGGGGCGCTCCGGGAATCAAGGATTTGGGCCGTAATTTTTTAAAAACAGCCAAAACGACCTATCATCCTTGAAGGAAAGTTGCTCAAAATACTATTTCTGATGTTTTGACGTGCATATCTTCATAGCAAAAAATTTGGAAAAAATTGGACAATTTACTGATTTTATTCGACTTTTACACAAAATCAGCAAGTAAGCCAGTGCATCAACGCTTTTTGAGGTTTTGCAAACAGACGATACGTAGATTTTATTAGCCGTAATGAAAAATTAAAACAATTTTATTGCGTTTTGTGCAAAAAAATCGCACAAGAAACCATTTTCAGAAGCAGCAGACTCAAATATAAGCTGTGTGAATACAAAACCAATTTTTCGGCATTCGATTATAAATTGCTGGTAAGATATTTTTTTACAAGATTTTGCACAATTATAGTATTAGTAGAGTACCTTCGCGGGCCGGTGGCGGGCCGCGGGCCTCGGGCCGGGCCCGGGCCGGGCCGGCCCGGCCCAGCCCGGCCCGGTTTTCTGAGGGGTCGGCCCGGCCCGGCCCGGCCCGCCAAACTTTCGGCCCGCGGCCCGCCACCGGCCCGGCGGGCCGGTAGTGGGCCGGGCCGCGGGCCGGGCCGGGCCGGTGGTGGGCCGGGCCGCGGGCCGGGCCGGGCCGGTGGTGGGCCGCGGGCCGCGGGCCGACCAGTAATAAAATTGGAAATTCCACCAAATTGCACAAAAAACTGCCAAAAAGGCTAAAAATTGTATAACTAGTCTATTACTATCTAACAAAGTAGCTTTTCCCTGAGCCTACCTATGTACTTTTGAATTGAATTTTCAATAAATTTCTGAATTTGTAATGTAATTTGTAATTTTACCTGTACTAGTCTTAAAATATGGTTCAGACACAAACTTGTGGTGTGTTTCTAAGCAAGGATTGCTATATTCAATCATAAATTCAAGGTGATCCTATGCAAACCTAAATTCACTAACGTAATTGTTATTTTATGTCGTTTGTTTCTATGCTTATGCCATTTAGTTTGCACGTAAATACTCTGCCGTATTGTCAAATGAGTGTTTACGTGTTTGAATTTGCTTAGCTGAAATTGTAAGTAGTGTTTTTCGAAAGTTTTGACTTTTTTGGAAAAATTTAGCATTTTTTGAACTTGGCCCGGCCCGCGGCCCGGCCCACCACCGGCCCAGCCCGGCCCGCGGCCCGGCCCACCACCGGCCCGGCCCGGCCCGCGGCCCGCAAAATTTCCTTAAGGAAGGAACTCTAAGTATTAGGCTCTGCGCAGTTGAACAATTTTTTAGTTTTTTAAAATAAAGCTTAGAAATTTTTTTATATGAATTTTATTGCTCAGAGTTCGACTTCGAAAACGCATAATGACATTTTATATCAAAATCCGACATAAATGGTAAAAACCAAAATAATGTTCAACTAGAGAAGCACATAAGCTACATTTTGGTATATAAAGTGTGACTATACGCAAAGTATAAGCAGAGTTATCGTTTGCCGAAAATTCACTCACGTTTGGTGCTCTGGGAGTCACGTGACATGATCACGTGATTTGAAATTTTGCCTCCAGTGTTCCTTTGTGCCATACTACATATATGTATAGTAAAGTTTGACATTTGCCAACTTTTTTGCCTATTTTCGATGTAACCCCCGATTCCCGGAGCGCCCCCTTAAAGCGATCAATGATTGCTCAGCAAAGATAAAGTGGCTCAAATGGTTCAGCTGGTCAGTAATATCAAGAGTACATAATAGGAAGAGTATGACACTCTTCCTATTATGCCTACGGGCGTGCGTCTAATGCGCAGCGCGAAATAGCCCGTTTATGTACAGTTTTGAGGAAGGGGTACCCCCCTCATTTCAAGACACTGACAAGGACTTTTGTTGATGTGCTGAAATGAGGGGGCGGGAACCCCCCCTCAACTGAAGACGGGGTACTGAACTGAGGGGGGGGGGGGTAGCGCAAAGACTTTCAGTGTCTTGAAATGAGGGGGGGTACCCCCCCCCTCAAAACCGTACATAAACGGGCTATTTCGCGCTGCGCATTGGAGGCACGCCCGTAGGCATTATAGGAAGAGTGTCGTACTCTTCCTAGTATGTACTCTTGGTAATATTAGAAATGGGTGGTTAGAATTTTTCCTGTGTCATTACAATGATGACGCTGTTTCAAAAAAATTTCACCTCTTTCATGATCCTATTGTATTGCAACAAGCATGCGATTGCGGCAGCTTGATTGTAGGCTAAAAAAGTCTGCTACAATCGCTAATGCTATGCTATGATGGCTAATAATGGCCATACGCCAATAATTTGGGTGTGGGTCCTGTTTTATTTTTTTACCATACACGTTTAGATATCCGGTACCCGGTATGGATACGGGTCCAACTTGGATCCTTTTTTACCGCAATAATGTGCGACGCATCCACCCTGCTGCCAAGATGGCCGGTTTGAGCAGAGTCAGACTCTCGCCGTTATGTCTCCTTATACTCAACCTTATACTTTTGATAACTTATGAACAGCTGTCGTACCCATGGCACAGTAGTGTCGCTGGTGGTGTCGGTCCAGTGGCTGTACTCTTGGGCGCTGGACATGGCGGTGCGAGGACGCCCGAAGAGGTCGACGCTGGGGTACTCGATGGCCTTCACTGCAGTCTCGCACGACAACGGCAGGGGGTGCTGCTGAAATGTCACACTGGAAACTTGGCACAACGACCAAGAGTACATAATGGTGTCTCAGACTCTCAGTCTTTTGTAAGAGTGGCACGCCAATATGTACTCTTGGTTCTACGTAAATACTTACTCATGCTACAAATTTTCGATATGCGCTGCTCCTGTCACCGCTTAACTTTCAAGACTGCAATTATTTCTGTTTTCAAAATTTTTGACGAGATCGTTTTCGTGGGGATAAAAGAACAAAGTGTATTCGTATTGGTTGGTTATCTTATTTACATCCATTGTTACCCTGCTGTGCTCCTGGTGCTGAGCAATGGCTCGTTTATAAGCGTTCCTGCGTCGCCGCTGCAGCAGAGCCACCACAGTGCCGGCCGTGGCCAAGAGCAAGGACAGCAGTCCAACCAGGCTCCCGATCAACCAGCCCTGCTCCTGCTCAAACCACGAGGCTGGAATCACTTCTGACCCTAAACATTCAAAACATACAAATAAGGGTGTCCTATTTTGAAACTGTCAAAATACCGTGTTCTTTACAAGCTGACCCAGTGACCGATTTAAGCCCGGTTCATACTTGTCCTTAAGAACATAGGGACAGGGACAAGGACAAATTTGGGATAGCTGGTGTGGAAAATTGATGCAATCGTTTCTGCTAGTTTTTCGCATGTAGTAAGTTTACGTAAATTCTTGTTGTCATGCCAAAACTTAGCAGAAACGATGAAGTAAATTTTACACAGCAGCTGTCCCAAATTTGTCCTTGTCCCTGTCCCTATATTCTTAAGGACAAGTATGAACCGGGCTTTAGCTGGTCAGAATTTTAGTCCTTTTCAGCTCGACTGTGGCGACGAGAAAAATACGGAGCGATAAAAAAATAACAGGAGAGCTTTTCACGAATAATTAAACGCCCAATTTGAGGTTGAAAGCTGTCTGGTCCAAAGTGGATTGGTAATTTCATCTAGTATAAAACTGTACTGAGGAAATTTGAAAAGTGTGAAAAAATAAAACTGGCCAAAAAGTACGCTGGCTGGTCTATGGCTGATTTTGGAAAGTTATCTTATGCGCACCTTTAGCCGGGGTGAAAGTGACCAGCTCTGACGTAACCGTTCCCGTTGTAGTCTCGCAAATCACAGAAAATGTGTATTCTGAAACAAGCATACAATAAATTTCGGCCGATTCACATAGAAAAAGGAGAAATACAACAAAATCTGATTGGTTAGTTGCCATTTGTCAAAACTAACGTTTCCTGTAAAAACCTGGCCACAGCTTTAAACTTAAAGACCGTAAATAAATACCGTGATCAAGCTTGATGGGCGACAGCTGGTAGTGGGTGTCGAGTCCGGTGAAGAGGACTCTATCGTTGAGGACGAGGGTGTATTTGACGAGGGCACTGTTGAGCGAGAAGGATCGAGACCAGTCCAGCGAGACCCCCGAGTTGCCGACCACCAGCACAGGGGCCTCGTGGTAGCCGGGGTCTGCAATATAGACAGACGAGTGGTCATGCTCACAGCTAAGGTGTGTCTGTTTAGTCATATAAAGCAAAAGTTAGATAGGGGAGAATCGGCAAAACAGGATCTTGAGCATGCCTGTCCTTTAGAGTGGCGTTTGTCACGTGTAGGAATGCGAATCCATTCATTGGCCGCTCTAAATGTCACGTGACAAATGTCCTATCACACTGTGCCGTATGGGCCGTTTGCGGCCACTGAGTATGAGCAGACATGCACGTATTACTGATAGAATTATTACTCTGGTTACGGACGGTCAATCTAATCGTTCGGCAATTCCTATGTCTTCTGCTCCTGTGCTCGCTATTAAGTCATTTTCTTGCCAACAAGTCATTTTCTTGCCAACAAAGCATTTTGTTTTTGGAAACTGGTTGCTTAGTTCGAGCATCTTTCTAGACAAAGTATCTATTTATTGCGTACACTTTGTTAGGAACACCTAGAACTGGAACCTGATGAGACCTAGGCTTAACATTACTACAAAACTTGACAACAGACTGTTAATCGCCAGAAAGAATACCCAAGACCCACATGTGGGCTCAGTAGCGGCGATGATGGGCTGTGACTTGAGCTGGCCAGCTTGGTTGTGGGCCAGGACGTGGAGTCGATACTTGGAGTAGGGCTGGAGGTCGGGGACTCGGGCCTGGGTGCGGGGGCCCTGGTAGACCGGCCGGGGGGGCGAGTAAAAACACTCAGAGTCCAGCACAAACACCAAGCAGCCCCCCTCCAGCATCAGCGTGTAGCTAAAACCAAAAGGGCCCATTTTAGAAATACACAGGCATTACTATATAAACAAGAAGTTAAAACGTTCAACTCGGAACTTGTTTTATTGACTTTTCTAGCAATCAGTTATGCATCATAGACTGGGTACGGTACGGTACTTTATTATTAAAAAAACTCTAACTGCTTCTGTTAGTTGAGTGTCTTTGAAACCTAGGTACTGGAAGAGATTATTGACTGCTCAGCATTGGCTAGTAACTCAAATGGTACGGCGCAGGCCTGCAGATCCAGAGATGCGTGGTTCAAATGGATCATTCTATTACTGATGCTGTCTAGTGAGAATCCCCCTCCCTTTCTTGACAGGTGTACCTGTGAATGAGCCCATTGGGTTTAGTGGGCGGAGTCCATTGGAGGGTGAGGTGAGTGGGGGAGGCGTGAGTGAGGCTGATGGTGAGGGTGCCGGTGGGGGGCGCCGGGAGGGTTGTGGCCAGGAGTGGGGGGGACTGGGTACACAGCATAGGGGCACTGCACACCGCCACCCCCACGGCGTACACCCTCCACGGCTCCAGCGGCCGCTCCAGGCCAAATGTGTACAAACCTGACTCTTGCTCAAACACCTACAACAGAAAGGGTCAAGGGTCAACTTCATAGAATAAGGCCAATCATAATGCAGTGATATGGTGATCATAATGGTGACAGTGAGCCAGACTGACTGGAATATATTTCGGAGACTAGTTCCTGTAAGGAGTAGCGAGAAATGAAATGCCAATTCACACGAGGGTGTATGATCTGGCGCATTGCATGGCTTCTTCATCGAGCGAAATGCGCTCTCGTGTGAATTGGCATTGATAAATAGGAAATAAGAAATGAAAATGAGATGAATGTTACTTTAAGGGGGGGGGGGGGGGGGCTACCCAGGTTAAAAATCAAAGTTCGCCGATTGTGCTTATTTTCACACATTTTACTCCCCCAAGGCACCTCTACCTCAGATAAGAACAATTAAGCTTGAAGGTGCACTTTTGGTTCAGTGCGTTTGTCAGTGTATTTACATAGGCAAAAGTACGCTAAAAAGCCGAAAAGTAGCCCTTATTTGAACAGTTCTAGCACAAACCACATTAGACCAATCAGGCTGAAACTTGGCATAGTAGTAGCCCACATGTATGCGCAAAATCCGGATTTTTGATATGTATTTTCAAAACCAAAATCGAGGGCGGAATGTGAAAAAATGGCCGTTTTTTGGACCCGCCAAATTTGAGTGATTTTACATTTGACGTCATTGCTCAGGCCATGGGCAAAAATTTAAAAAAATGGATCATAGAGGTTGAGATATGACGTTAGGCTATCGAATCATGTAAAAATCAACTTCGTCAGTGTTAACAAAAATTTCGAGTAAAGGGGCGCTTTGCAACCACAAAAAAATTTTTTTTGCGCCTATGATTTAGGTACACGTAAAATTGAATTTTTGGGAGCCCCTAGTAAAAAATTGGCAAAAGCATTGGTTCCAGTTTGTTATATCTGCGATGCGCCTTCCCTGGGGCTACATTGTGTGCAAATTTGAAGCGAATCGGAGAACCTAAAATTTTCACTTTTTCAGGTAGCCCCCCCTTAAGGTAGCGCTCAGCAACAGAACTCATGTTTGACGCTCAGCTCATGCAATAAATAGCAATACCACTTTAATTGTATATCAAAGAGACATCAAAAAAACCTGTTTACAATACAGTTCAGCACTTTCATGTGAATGTGTCAAATTTTATGACCATGTCAAATTTCCTATTCACACTAATTTTGTTTTTGACCTAGCTCAGCGAAACTTCAACCGACTTTGATGATCTTGGTATCAATAGAAAGATCTCTCAAAAATCTAGACGTGATTGATCTTCAATTTTTCATTTTTATTTTTGATTTTGCAAAAAATCGATTTTTCAAAAATCAGTCGTGTTTGAGCGACTACAAAAAGTGCTGCGGGCCAAAATTTGAAAATCGAAAAACTTTCACGTCTGCATTTATATTCTTTCTTTCATTGTGCAAATTTTCAACTCAATCGCAAACGGCAGCTGGGACCCAAATCCAAAAAAAGTAGTCGATTTCGCTACGCAAAAATGTAAGGTTTGCCCACACGTTTCACTTTTTCAAAAATTAGACCTTTCCTAGGACTGCATATTTCCGTTGAAAAAGTTACCAAAAGCCATACTCAATTTTTTAAGAAATTAAATCAAAAATTTGACATTTTCGAAGATTTATCAGCTTTGTAGGTTTTTCATTTTGGATTTGCTATTTTCACGGCTGAAGAACTCAGCGAAACTTCAACGTATTCTTAAGTTTAATACATCAATTTAAAGCTAAGAAACCGCATATTTCAGTGATATGAGTAATCATTTTATATGGAAACAAAAATTTTTTTGCTACGGCTACAAAATTGTCCAAAAAATTTAAAAAAAATTTTTTATCACAATATGCACATCAAATGAAAGCTATTTTCATTTTGAACAACTTTCCTTCAAGACATTATGGTCAAAAATGTCGCTGAAAAAAATTAAACGCCAAAGTCGGTTCCCCTGAGCGCCACCTTAAGGTGGTAGTTACGTTTTCGACAGTTTTTATAACGTGCTATAACTTTTGATTGACTCAATGAATTTAATAGCTGTCTTTTTCACGTTAAAGAACTTGACTAAAACTACACTTATGCACATTATCTAGCTTAAATCTGTAACAAGCTAGTCAGCAGACACTGTCAAAGTAGTCGAATTTCGTGATTTTTTGCATTTTTTTGTTTTGCTTGTAAAATTGACAGTGTAACTCCATCTAATTTTATTCTTTACACCAACATAGCCAATAACAGGGTTAATTTCAAGGCCAAGTTTGGTGCATTTATATGATGCAGAAAAGAAGTTACTGACCTTTAATTTTGAACTTTTTCGAATTTTGAAAAATATACGAATTTTTGAATCTAATTTTTTCAAGAAATAGGCTAAATTAATACAAATAAAACAATTGACACATCAGAAATTGTCTAAAAAACATGTAAAATAACGCATGAAAAGATTGCAACATCGAGACTTGGGATTTAGTCCACGGAAGTACATTTTTACAGATTTCTGTGAATAAAATTGATGTAACGCAAAATTTAAGCAAGTAAAATTTTTGAAATTTTAGTATAAAGTAGACACATATGTGTGTCAAATTATGCCAAATTTTGAACAAAATCCTTTTAGTAGTCGTCAAGTTTTGCGGACTTTTGTGTAGTGTACTTTAGTTCAAAAAGAAATGTTACATAAATGTGACGTAATCTCAAAAAGTAAAAAGCGGAAGGATAAGTTTTGGCATCTAAATTGAAGATTTTTGACATGCCCGTGTGTCATTTTTTTCTTTTTTCAATAAACGGCCGTTTTGACTAGCTACTACTTTGGCTTAGCTAAACATAAAATTTGCAAAAAATTGCCGTAACTGGCTGAAAAATATTTTCTGTGAAAATTAAAAATGAACGTTTCAAGCTATTTTAGCAAGCATTTGCCTCATAATAAATTATAGTTTTCTAATTAATATGCGTACTATAAATTATTGAATGAAAATTAATCGTAAGTTGTCAAGTGTTACTCCTGCAAAACTGTCGAAAACGTTACTACCACCTTAAGTGAAATGACTGACTTATTACAAAAATGTATCTATTACAAACAAATAACCATTGCTTATTGTCGAAATAGAGTAAAATTTTTGGTCGGTGAGAGTAAGTGAAACAATCTGAAACACGAAAGTGGCTTTTTTTTACCGAACGTTTCTGTAGGTACCATAAAAGGTCTATTTATCGAAGGAGCACGGTGTGTGCTAAGATATGCTATTTTATAGCCAAATTGTTTATATTCTTAGTAGAGGTATAAACATAGATAACGTGTGTTTGTGACATACCTCTGACTGGTTGAGCATAAACTTATACGTAATGGTTGGTGCATTGGGATATTTTGGCTGTGCCGCGGTTACAGTGATAGTCCGGTCTGTAAGATTGATCAGCTCTGGTGCCGACACGCCCTCGGGGTTTCCTTCCAGCGTTCTGACCGAAGTCCAGTTGCTCCTGACACTGCCAGCTGAATTCTGGGCTCGCACACGATACTGGTACACAGAGTACGGTCTTACGGTAGCATTACTGTCCGTGTACTCTTGGGCTGACCCATTATATACCGTAACCGCTGTGGAGTAGTACTGTAGCGGATAGGTTCCGCTAGAGTTTCGCCTGTCAAGAGTATAGTACAATATCTTCCCATTGGGCTGTTTTGGAGCAGACCAGGTAACTTTTATGCCACTGTGTGCTCCTAGCGTGTCCCTTAGTGGCTCACAAGAGGGTGCTTCCAGAAGTTTTGGTTCGGTTTCTAGCGTTCTTGCCTCGGCGACTGTACTCATGCTGCAGCCTTGAGATGTACACGCTCTCAGTCTAAATCCATACTCAGTGTACGGTCTACAGTTGTAGACAGTGTAGCTTCGTTGTAAGCCAGCGTATAGAGCAATTCCCGTCAAGTCAAGCAGCGTGTAGTTCATAATTTCACCGTTGGGAATTGCAGGGGGTACCCATCGCACTTTTATAGACTCCGCTGACAGTGGTTGCAGTATGGGGGGCAGTAGACCTTCTGGGGCCGAGGCGGGGGTTCGAATCCTAGATGAGGGACTTTTTGCACTTCCCCCTTCAGTATGAGCTACAATATAGTAAGTATAAATTGTTGCTGGAAGTACACCTTTGTCCACAAATTGACGATTTAGACCAGACCAAACTAAACTGTCGTTGCGGTAAACTTCATACAACGATATAATTCCATTGGGGGTTTTAGGCGGAAGCCAAAAAATCTCCACCGTTCTAGCGTTTAACGAGTGAGTTTTTGGCGCAGAAAGTCCATCAGGTGCTGCTTGTGGAGTATTAAAACTAATCTGAGGGCTGGTACCACAGCCACCGTAATTACAGGCTGATAACTGCAGTGTATGCTGGCTGTGGGGTTTCAAGTCGGTCAGAATATACCTTCTAGACGTCCCATAGTAGACCAAATGTTCGTCACAAAACAAGGAATAGTTAAATGGCACATCTGAGTTGGAGTCGGCGGGCCTTGTCCAAGACACGCTGATGTGGGAACTGTTTATGGGAGCCGCGACGGGGGACAAAACTTTGGTGGGAGCCCCAGCTATGGTCTTCAAAGTGACTGGGTCACTAGAGTTACAGCCGGCAGACGTGCACGCAGATACGGTGTAGCAATAGACTGTATTGGGTTTTAGTCCTTCATCAATGTAGTTCGTGCGATCCGACTGAATAATCAGCGGTGGTGTGGAATTCCGCTGTAATCGATAATGAATCAATATTCCGTTGATATTGGTCGGTGCAGTCCAATTCAGTTCGAGCATGGAAGGTTGTCCAATTATGTGGGATAGGATCAGATTTTCTGGTGGATCGGGGGTCGATTCAAGCGTTTTTCCCCGAATCCAACCACTTTCGGTCGATCCTTTTGTGTTTTTTACCACAACTTTGTAATCATAACTTGTATAGGGCGATAGTCCAGAATCTAAAAAGCTGTATTTTCCAGAATAAAGCGGTGCAATCGAAGCTACCAGCAAAAATCCGTCAGACAATATTGCTTTTTGTCGAAAAATTAGAAATTTTGTTAAATTTCCATTTGGATAAAGCGGATCGGCGAATTCAACTTTCAGCGTAGTCGAGTTCACAGCAGTAACAATGGGGGATTCGAAATTTTTCGGAATCAAGGAAGCGGTGGTAAAAAATTGGGGGTCGGTTCTGCTGCAGCCTACCATTGTGCAAGCCTCCAGAATCACACCATAACGGGTATTTGGCGAGAGATTTTTGTAGTTGTAGATTCGAGCCAAACCTTCGTAGACAATCGACCGCTGCGGCCACTCTCGGATTCGATACAACTCGATGATTCCGTTGGGACTCTGTGGAGGCGACCAACTGAAGATCAAGGATCGACCGTCGTTCACAATCTCAGCGTCCAGCGACGAAAGTTTCGCCGGAAACGCCGCAGTAGTTTTTGCTCGAGTCCAGTCAGAGGCTGTTTTTCCTCCGCCAGTAACGGCTAGGATGCTAAAACGATATTCAGTGAAGGGAATTAGACCAGAGATTATTGTGCTGAAGGTGTGATTTTTGACCGTGACTTGTTTCACTTCGTGAGGAAATCGATAATCGTCCGATGGCTTGAACATAATCGAGTAATTGTGCAAAACTCCATTCGTCTGAAGTGGTTCGGACCACACGACGCGAGCCGAGAACGCGTCCAAAACTTCCACAGTCGGACTTAAGACTCCGTCCGGACTCGACTCTGTCGTCTGAATTCGCGACCAGTCACTCGCCGTTGATCCTTCAGTGTTGCAGGCTACGACTCGATAAGAATAAAACGTGAATGGTAGAATCGACGGGTCGGCATCCACAAAGCTTAGGGTTTGGTTGTTGACCGTGGCTATTAGAATTCCCTCTTTTTCAGTCGTAACTGCTGCTGTCGTTGTTGTAGTAGGTTCTGGCGTTGTCGTGTTTAGAGTTGTATTGTCATCATTGAGCAACAGAAATGTGAAACCTGAAGCCTCCAGGACAAAATTATGCTCAGAGTTGCTGTCATTGGCTTCGCTTTGATTGGTCAACAAAATCGACTTATCAGAATCGGTCATAGATTTCAATTGCTCCTGAGAAGTAGTCGTGTTGACTTCAATGGTTCCTGATAAGTTCCAAAAACTGGTCCGATAAATTTCGTATTTCACCAAAATGCCATTCGGTTTCGTCGGCTGTTTCCACTGGATTTCCACACTCGTCGAGTTGGCCATCAATTTCGGTTTCGCTAAGCCGACCGGTTTCGCCGGTTTTGTCATAAACTCGACCGGTTGGCCGGCAGCACAGGTCGATCTCTCGGCAGTGAGACAACCCAAAGCTCGCGCCGAATACCATCGAAACGTTTCCAAACCCGAAATTTGCTTATCGGTTTTTGATTTCATAAAAATGTCCTGTCTTGTCGGTTTTTCGGAGTCAAAGGAAATGTAGTAAACAAATTCAGTTTCGTTATCTAAGGTCAGTTGTAGATTTTCGATTTTAACCTCAATTGTTGAAGCAGACAAAACGGTGAGGTCTAAAATCGAAGGCCCATGCGCAGGGGTCAAAATTGGCATCGATAATCGAGTTTCCGAACCTTTTGTGAATCCAGCGTTTGTGAATGCCATCACTTCATAGACGTAAACATGACCTGGCGCCAAAAATATGTCATCAAATCGGGTCTCATTGGTCGATTCGGAGACGAAAATTCTGTCGCTGTTTCGATATATTTCATATTTTACGATCACACCGTTTGGCTGCGCCGGCGGTCGCCAGTAGATCGATGCTGAATGAGAGTTCAGAATGACCACAACGGGCGGAGCGAGACCTAAAATAGTAAAGATATTTTTAATAGCATTTGTCCTTTAAGCTTGCGGCTAGAACTAAACTATATAGAATATAGATACAGCAAATGCATATTACGTATGTAGATTACTTTCGAACTTAGTACATAAGTAACCGGACATGTAACGTAGCTATAGATTTTTCTGGGTCGCCAAAAACGCGATTTAATTGTGAAATTTCTATCAATATAATACCACAATGTGTAAAATATGTCATTTTGAGCTTAAAATTGTGCTTAATGGGTGTTTGTTTTGTTCCCTGCCCCTTGCTGCGTGGCTGTTTGTCTTGTTGCAGTCGTAGGCGTGATCTCTAGGAAAGAGAAGGATTGCAAATATATAACCATTGCCAAACGAGTTTGTTTTGTGATTTTTGTGGAATCTGTGGAGCCCTTGGAGTAAACACTTTAACAGTAATACAAACCTAAGGAAAAGTGCGATTCAAACTAGTAGGCATGTACTTGCACTTTCCCCCTTGAAAAATCGCCAGAATAATTGTCTCTGCTGAGGTCTACCTTGTGGTGTGTCCTCGGGCAGTCGAATTGTGGAGGAGGGGCCCAGCGAGCAGCCGGCGCGAGTGCACGCTTTGAAGCGGACAGAGTAGACTGAGTAGGGGGTCAGGTCTGAAATTAATTTCGACAAACCAGCTGAAACAGCTGAGATATTTTGCATATGGTAGGCACCGTTAGTTACGGAATGAAACTGATGCTGTATGAAAACATAATTCATATTTCAAAAATTCTGTCGGTCATAATTTGGATGAATTTAAGCAACATTTTTGTACAATCTATTCTTTTTTGAGTGTCTACTCAGCATATTCTCATGTGGGAAAATTTGAGCAAACTTATTGTGCCGCTATTCGACATTATTCATTTAATATTTGTCCTTGGCGCTGTCCCTATGTCCTTAAGAACAAGTATGAACCGGGCTTTATGATTCAGAGTATAAAAACATTTAGACGCCCACTTTCAACTTTGACCCTCTCTTGCACTGGCCCCTGATGAACCCTGCTGTCATTGAGCAGCACAGTGACATTGACGATGACGCCGTTGGGTTGGCTGGGCGGCTCCCACTGAACCCAGATGGAGCTGGCACTCGCTGAGCTCAGATAAGGGGCCCGGAGCCCAGACGGGGCCAATTCAAGCGTTGCTGCCCTCACCTAAAATGTGCACTTGGGATAGAGCAATCTTAGCTGAGCAACGTGATATATCCAACGATTTTCATAGTGGTAAATTTTTAATGATAAAAGACGGGAGTGTTTGAAAATTGAACGTTTGTGAGTTGATTTTGATAATTTATCTGACAAGTTTTTGATGGAAAAGCAATTTGGGGACATTTTGCTGACTTTTGCAGACGACACATTCACAGTCCCAGCAACTTACATAGTTACACCGACACGATGTAAGTGAAGAAACGAGAATTTGCCAATCTTTACAATATTTCGTCATGAATTACCAGGTTTTCAAACGCTTCAGTCCGTTTTAGGCATTTTAGTGCGCAAATCGTCTACTGCGTTGCCAAGCTGGTCACTGGATAAAAGTGAAATAGGGCCTTTCGAGACGTGGGGCTGTGGTGTAGTGGTTATCACTCTAGCCGCCGGCGCGAGCGGCCCTCGTCCATTTCTTGCTTTCTTGCAAAGTTGTGCCATGCTCATTCTTTCATCAACTCTTGTTCAACTAAACTGCATGCATCTCGGTTGGGTTTGTCTGTTTTCTCGCCACCTAGTGATCGAGTTTGCAGTGCTCACCGTGCGACTGTCCCGGCACCCCTTGGCTGTGCACGCGCGCACGACGTAGGCGTATTGCCGGTAGGGCTGCAGGCCTTCACTGTCCGCCAAGCCCCGGTCCAAACCACTGTAGACCTCCACACCCTCACGGAGCACAACATACCACACTTTGCCTGCAAATACGCTAAATTAAGTAGAAAACTGTAGTTTTCCACTTATGCTGTTAGTTTTAGGTGTTTATTTTACAAGAATAGAATTGCAGACTTTGCTTTTGAGTTATTTAACCAATTCTATAGTCATACACGAGGAAGGAATGCCGATGGATCAAAGTCCACAGGTTTTGTTTCATAAATTTGTTCTATTTTTCCCTTTTTTACCGTTTGTTCTCTTTGGCTCTTGCCAGTGCAGGAAAATGACCCCAGGCTGTCTCTGGTCGGTGTACCAGCGAATCTGCGTCACCGGGTCGGGTCGGGCCTCGTCCGTTCTCACGGTGATCCAGCCAGACTTGGCGACGCCGGCAGAGTTTCTCACGGTCAGCTGGTATTTGTAGGTTGAATAGGGATCCACTGTAGTGTCTGAGAAAGTTTAAAAATTGGCTATTATTTCACTAATAGGTGAAAGAATTATTTTTTGACTCTGTCTACATACATACTTTTAACTCACAAAAAAGGCAGCAAACTGAAAATAGTAAAGTCAATAAAAACTACTGACCAGTAAAATTGAGCTGCAATCCTTCGTGGATGATTTGTGGCTGAGTGAAACAGTAGGTCTGGTTTTGGGGTGTGTCTGATTCAGGCTCGATCAGTGGTCTTGTGACGTGGCAGGAGTTGAGGGCATGGTTGAATCCGCACTGGTCGCAGAAAGCGTCTGAGGTGAACCTGACAGGGCGGGGACAGACCGTGCTCACACCGCAGCCTAAA